>CM035592.1:109980012-110228434 GCA_020423425.1 Chrysopa pallens
CTTGGAGAATAATATCCAAATTAAACTCGGCTGCTTGGCGACATTTTTGTAAATTCTTGTAAAATCTTTGTGATAATCTGTCGATAAATTGCCCAATGAATTCGATGTTTGCTTCTTCATGAATTTGTTTGTTACGTACGAACCATGGTGCTTTCAAGCAGATTCATGTTGAAAAATTTTTTTAGTCGATGATGGATGACTCTCTCCAATAGTTTTGACATTCCATTTAGTAGGCTGATTGGTCGGTAACTTTCGATTTCCCGTTTATTTTTGCCAGGTTTGTGCAGTACTATTATGTTTGCGTGTTTCAATTTCACAGGAAAATAACCAACTGCTAAGCAAGCGTTGATTATAGACGTAAGTTGGGCTATTGCTTTTTTAGGGAGATGTTTTAAAAATTTATTGGTTATACCATCCTCCCCGGAAGATTTTTTATTTGCAGTGTTTTTTATATAGAGTTTTATTTCCGTTGGTGATGTTGTTTCTATTTCAAGAGGGAGAGATAATATGCAGTTTGGGATCGATGTGTCATTGGATTCGTCGTTTGGAGTAAAAATATTTTGAAAGTGATCAGCAAAAGTTTCGATTTTATCTTGCGTTGTACATAATGTTTTGTTCTGGAATTTTAGAGGTGGAATTGTTGTTCTTTCACGTAGCACGTATTTTGTAGCCTTCCACATTTGCTCGCCTGCTGGATTAAACAGAAATATATTGTTGATATAAGTTGATCCTATATTGTTCCATTTCAACGTGAATTTTATTGATTAACTTATTCAGGTTTTTTTTAATGCAGGTTGTTTAGTTTTTTGCCATGCTCGTCTCGTTCTGTGTTTTTCTTTCATCATTTTTAGAATGTGATGTGGAATACTGTGTTGGGCATTGTTTGTTACCTTTGTTTGGACAATAGCATTAATAGCAGAAGCTATGATACCATTCGTAAGGGGGTGTACGGCTTGATCTATTTCATTTGTTGAGTAAATTTTCCTTTTTATGTGGAGGTTCTTGTAGATTTCGCGTTCGTAAGTGTCCCAATATACTCTTAACGTTTTAATGTGTTTGTTTTTGAACGTTATTAAAGGTTCTTCGATGAAACTCAAAATTACAGCAGTATGGTCAGAAGATAATAGGTTTCTAATAAAAAATGGAAATGGTAGATTTTTTTGTAGCACAATATCAAAAATATCAGATCCATGACGTGTGTTGTAAGGTGTGTGTGTTGGTTCAGGCGGGGCGTGAACTTGTATTAGATTTTTAGTAATAATTTTTTCTAATTGTAACCCATTAGGATTGTTTTTTTTGCAGCTCCATCTTACGCATTTGGAATTTAAATCCTCAATTAGAAGCGTGGGCTGAGTGTGCTTCAATATGGTTTCAATATCTTGTTCGTTCACACTTTTGTTTGGTCTGTTATAACCACTGTACACTTTTAGTTTTTTGTTATTTTTCAATGACACAACGATTCCTATAGCTTCCAGGTTTTTAAGAGATGGTGTTTCAAGTGAACCATGGGGTAAGTTTTTTTTTATTTTTATACCAACGCCTCTCGATGCCGTCGGCGAATCTCGGTTATTTCTATAAATTATATATCCAAGAAAACTAATTTTTTCTGTTGATACTAGATTTGTTTCTGTAATACACGCGATGTGTATGTTTTCGGATTGCATGCTGTATAGGAGTGATGTTCTTTTCATTTTGAGCCCGTCGGTATTCCAATTTAATATTTTTATATTATTGATTGTGTTTTTTGGACGCATTATTTATTTTCAGGGGTCAATAGAGTTGTTATTTGTTGAAAAAAGTTGTTCTTTAAGTTGTCAATGATGGAGGTAATTGGATCTGATTGGGACGATTGAGCAATATTTTTTTTGGTCACGTTTGCATACGTAAATCTTTGGTTTGTGCTGTTAGTACTTGCTGGAGGATTCTGATGTGGTATATTTTGCATAGGTGTATTGTGTATGTCTATTGGATGTTGATTCATGTTTTTAGGCTTATATTTGAGGTTTCGATAGTGTATACAACCTTTATAATTTGCCGGATGAGATTCACCACAGTTGACACATTTTTTCATGCAATTACAGGATGCGACTATAATCCCGCTTTCTATAGAAGAAGGAAAAAAGCCTTTTGAAATTTTAAAACAGAATCATTTATTAAAGTATTTACAGATATAGCAAATATAGATGATTCGCACATACATCGAATTAAAAATAAGATTGAAGAATTTTTATGCCGAAAGTATGGTCTGAAAGTGATCGATAACGTCAATATAGCACGAGTAGCAACGTTCTTTAAAGCCTATAAAATAAATGACCAAAAAGACAAATTCACCCTTAAACATACAATTGACGGTGTAATATTCCCTTCGTGCCAATCATGTCAATTATACCAGCATATACTACGTTCAGCCTATATAGCCCATCTTTGGAGTCATGCTCATCGGTCAGTATCACCACCCTTACACTACGGATGGAAGGAAGAAAATAATAAATATACAATCAAGTGGTTCGACAGTGACCAAATTTCACCATCAATAACTCGAATTACAATTATCGATTAAAATCCTACAGGTATTTATCTATAGTTTTTATAACACATTGAAGTTAAATGAAAGTCATGTCTATTAATATAAAAAATTTACACTTTCTTTACAGAAAACGTCGAAAGTGATGTTGTTGAAACATCAGATAATATGAAAGAAGATGATGAAAAAACAAGAAGAGGGGAATCTTATCATTGACAGCTCGGATGATAGTTGTGAGGAAATTGTAATGGATATGACACAGACACAGCAGGAGATGCATATTAATAAGTAGACAAATTTTTAATGTATTATTAGAAATCTAAATTTTTAGCTTATTTATGTTCATGAAAAAAAAATAGTTTTTTCAAGTGATTAGGATTTTGTTTCTAATGAATGAATAGTTCTGTATGTAATTTGGAACCGACATAAAATTAATAATGTTATATGAAATCAATGTTATTGATTTTAGGTATAAGATCATTTAAAAAGAAACAAAAAATCGTTGTTAGCTGATTGTTTGTAGGAGTAAACATCATCAGTTTATTTTTCAAAGAGAGATTATTTTTCTATGCAATACTCGAATGCGTTGAGCGCACGACATGTGTATCACGCTGACTGACGGTTTTACCCCCCGTCCAAAGTACAGATGATACTTTTCTTTGTTAGCATACAAATTGAGATGTATAATTTTCATTAGGTATAAAATAATTTTATTTGTCAAATTTTAAATAAGGTTTGTGCACGTTACTGACATTGAACCCCACTCCAACACGGCTGACGATTATTTTATTTAAAAATGTGATTAAAATAATCATTTAATACAGTTTCGCTTGGTATAAAAATCATCGGATTTTTTTCCAATGACTTTATCATGCTGCCTCCTTTAGCTCCACCACTAGTGCGACAATTGACGCTCACTTTACTGATTCCCAAACATTAAATAAGTGTTTGAAATAAAATTCCTAAAAAAATTTCAACACTACCAGCCGGAATATTAGAATGTACAACAGAAGACTGAAAAAATTTCAGTATTTCAATAATTCAAAATAAGCATTTAACAAATTTAAAAACTTAATATTTGTTAATAAAATTTATACATTCACGTTTTCGATTGCAATGAAAGAATAAAACTGCTTCAAATAAATTGCATATTATGCTTTATTTAAAAAACATTCAATTTTATTATAGGTTAGCACTTATAGTTCTGTGGAGCCCACTTCAAGCATCCGCTGACAGAAATTGTTTTCTAATAATGAAAATAATCAATGTGCCAAATATGTTAATTGGAATTTTCACAAAGAAATTATGAAAATTTTGGAACAAATAAGAAATTCTTATTACAAGTTGATGGGTATTGAAAATAGTTTAAATGAAATGAGAGTGGGAAACACTTCATGCGTTTCGAAATATTAAGTTTTCTCGAATGGAATAATTAGCTCGTCGAATAAGTATGATAATTTGTATATATATATAAATCAATTGCTGTTCGTTAGTCTCGCTAATACTCGAGAATAGCTGAACCGATTTTGATAATTTTGATCTTGAAATATTTGTGGAAGTTCAGGGAAGGTTTAAACGGTCAGAAACATAAATAATAAGTATCGGAAAATACCATAAACGACAATTTAATTTTCGAATACAAAATGTTCCTGGGCGTGAAACATCTTTTATCTTTTTTTTCTCACATCTTACAAATCCTATTCGCATCATTTCCATAGAAACCAAAAATCTATATTTAAAATTCAAAATAAAACTTCTTTATCTCTTCTCACTAGCAGTATGTTGAACTGTCAACTATATAAAGTGTGCATATCATATTGTTCAAGTACTACCGGAATCATTCGTGGTTCCGGTATATCTTTCTTTAGGAGTTCCATATATCTTTCATCAAGTGTATGAGTACCACAGCATAAATTATCGGGTGAACGCGGTACCGGGTGTACCCCACCAAATACCAGGTAAATATCGGGTGAACACTAAATACCGGGATTTCGATAAGAAAGGATTTGCTGAAATTCTACCCCAAAGGGTAGAATTGCATTCGCATGTAATCGAATAATCAAATTGCATTCGCATGTAATATTGTTGAAATGATTAATTGCAACACTGAACGCCACCTATTATGAATATTGTGTAAATGTTGCAACACTGAACGCAACATATTATGAATATTGTGTAAATATCATATTATGATGTTTTAATATATAATGTACTCTGTACTCTGCTCTTGTCAATAAAATACAGTTTCTTTGCTCAGCTCGTGTTATTAATTTAATTACCTAGTTCAATCAAATAAATACTAAAATACTAACACATAATATTAGGTTATGGGCTATATATGTCCGATAGTATGTTAGAAAAGTATTCGAAATATAAGTGCTGTGATTAAAATAGATTGAAGTTAGATAACCTCAAAAAACCAATGGCATCACAAATATCAATGGGTACAATTGAGAAGCTAATTGGAAGAGAAAATTACCAAAGTTGGAAGTTTGCCGTGAAAAACTACCTCGAACATGAAGAATTGTGGCAGGAGGTTGAATCTGATCCTGGCTATGTATCTGATGGCAAGAAAAATACGAAAGCAAAATCGAAAATAATACTGTTGGTAGACCCAGTTAATTACGTTCATGTACAAGAGGCTACAACAGCGAAACAGGTTTGGACCAAACTTGAAAAAGTGTTTGATGACTCAGGGCTTAGCAGAAAAGTAGGTTATTGAGAGATTTGATCACCACTAACTTGGACAATTGCTCGAGTGTCGAGGAATATGTCAATAAGGTAATATCAACAGCTCATAAGTTAAGAAATATCAATTTTGTAGTAGGAGACGAGTGGCTGGATACGTTGCTGCAGCCCTCGCTGGTCTCCCTGATTACTACAAGACAATGATAATGGCTTTGGAAAGCTCCGGTGTGAATATTACTGCAGATTATGTAAAAACTAAATTGTTACAAGAAGTTAAAGTATCAGATTCAGCTGCTTACTATGCCAAGTCATACAATAAACAAAATATTATGTCAAAGTCAATGCCAAAAAGTCCTAATAACCAATATCAGAGGAAGGGCAACCCAAAGGGCCACGGTGCTTTGTAGGTAGCAAGTATGGTCACATGAGTAGGGATTGCTACTTTAAAGACAAAAAAAAGGGTCCGTCAAACAATGACAATTCTAATAGTGGTTATTATGCTGCTTTTCCAGTTGCTACTGAATTGTTGCTGGTATGTTGATTCCAGAGCATCACTGCATATGTGCAATAACAAAAATTGGATGTATGATGTATCCTCATCAACTATCTACAATATAAAAGTTGCAGACAATAAAACAGTAGCAGTAAAAGGCAGTGGCAAGGTGGATTTTCAGATTAGAGACTCAGATGGTATAATACGGACAATACAGGTCAGAGATGTACCCACATTAACAGTTAATTTACTTTCTGTAAGTCAAATGGTAAATAATGGCTGTGAAGTGAAATTTGAGAGAGATGGTTGTCAGATATATCAAAATAATAAGTTAATATTGACAGCATTACATCGCAATAACATGTATAATATATTGAACAATGTTTCTGAAGCACCGGCATTGCTATCAATAACAGATGAGCGAGATATAAATTTATGGCATCTCAGAATGGGCCATCTCAATTTCACAGACTTACAGAAAATAACTGATAGTGCAGAAGGGGTTGAATTATCGAAAAAAGGTAATCAAGTTTGCACAACTTGCTTAGAGGGAAAAATGAGTAGACAACCATTTAAAAATACTGGTACTAGGGCTTCAGAATTGCTTCAATTAATTCACTCAGATTTATGTGGTCCGATGGAGACAAGTTCTATTGGAGGTGCCAGATATTATGTTACTTTCATTGTTGATTACAGTAGGAAAGTATCTGTCTATTTCATGAAGTGCAAATCTGAAACTTTAGAAAAGTTTAAAGAATTTAAGAATTTAGTAGAAAATGAAACTAATAAGAAAATAAAGACATTGCGCACAGATAATGGAAAAGAATACACTAACAATGAGTTTAAATTGTTTTTGTGTAAATCTGGTATCCAGCATCAAACAAGTAATCCATATACGCCACAACAAAACGGTATGGCAGAGCGTATGAATCGCACATTAGTAGAGAGAGCTAAATGCCTAATTTTGAATTCCAGGCTACAGAAAATATTTTGGGCTGAGGCTGTTTCAACAGCGGCATTTATAACAATTCTTTCACCAACAAAAGCTTTGGACTACAAAACACGTTATGAAATGTGGACTGGTAAAAGACCAAATTTAAATAACATGAAAATATTTGGTTGTCACTCAATGGTTCATGTACCAAAAGAAAGCAGACGAAAATGGGATTCAAAAGCTACTAAGATGATATTTGTGGGTTATTGCGAATACACTAAAGGCTGCAGATTGTATGATGAGAGTAAAAAACAAATATACAAAAGTAGAGATGTTGTTTTCTTGGAACACGCAGCTAGGAATAATTGTGTAATTATGCCACTCACTTCTTTGCAAAGATAGGAAACGACAGCTAAACAAGAATCTGATACCGATACTTTAGTAAATGAAAGTTCGGAAGAGGAACAATTGTATGATACCAGCAGTGATATATCAAATTCAGAAAGAGATAATGACCCAGATTACACAACGGAAAGACTTGATGACGATTCTATACCATTAAGAAATATAACTCTGAGGCCAAGGAATATCAAACTTACTACTTATTTTTGTTACGAAGAGAAATCAATAAGTTCATCAGCATTATTAATGGTACCAGATACTGTGGAAGACGCTCTTTCAAGCCCAAAAGCAAAAGAGTGGAAAGAAGCTATGGACAGCGAGTATGAATCACTCCTTCAGAATAATACATGGACATTGGTAACTCTACCTGAAGACAAAAGAATAATTCCTTACAAATGGGTTTATAAAATGAAAATAGATGCAAATGGTGAAGTTGTACGATACAAAGCAAGATTAGTCATAAAAGGATTCAGACAGAGGAAAGGAACTGAATATAATGAAATTTTTGCTCCGGTAGTACGTCATACTTCAATAAGATATTTGTTTGCATTAGCTGTAAAAGAAAACTTATAAATAGATCAAATGGATGCAGTTACAGCATTTTTGCAGGCAGATATAGATGCTGAAATATATATGAATCAACCACCTGGCTATGAACATGGACAAGAAGTTTTCAGATTAAATAAGTCTATTAATGGTTTAAAACAGGCGAGTCGCCAATAGAATTTGAAACTTACTTCTGTTCTGAAACAGTTGGGATTGAAAAGTACGTCTGTTGATCCATGTATTTACTACAGAAATGATAATGGAAGCATCATCTTTATATTGATATATGTTGATGATTTATTAATTTTTTATAATAATGAAGCGAAAGGCAAAGAAATCAAGCTACAACTAAAAAATAAATTTGAAATGAAGACGCTTGGGCCTGTCAATCATTTTATTGGCTGGAGGATAAGTCAAAATGCGGCCAGAGACCAAATTTATATTGATCAGACTGCTTATATAGAGAAAATCCTACAGAGATTCAATATGACAGATTGTAATCCAGTCCATTCGCCCTGTGATCTTAGCTCCAAATTGATTAGCATAGGAGATCAAAATAATATTATTAGTAATGTACCTTATCAAGCCATTGGGAGTTTGCTTTACCTATCACAAGGTACAAGACCAGATATATGTTTCGTTGTAAACAAATTAAGTAGTTTCAACAACAAACCAGAAATACAACACTGGTTAGCAGTTAAAAGAGTGCTACGCTACATAAAAGGAACTAAGGATTATAAATTAAAATTGAGCCAAAATAAAGATGAAAGAAGACTGATGAATGTTCCATGGCTATGGGTTTGCAATTAAGAAGAGGATGTTGAAATGATTAATTGCAACACTGAACGCCACCTATTATGAATATTGTGTAAATGTTGCAACACTGAACGCAACATATTATGAATATTGTGTAAATATCATATTATGATGTTTTAATATATAATGTACTCTGTACTCTGCTCTTGTCAACAATATACAGTTATAATATACAGTAATAATATACTGACTACAGTTTTACACCCATAGATGTACAAATGAAACTTAGATGTTGCAAATAGAAGACTTAATAATTCCTTTTCAATTTACGCAAAATTCTTCTCTGTTGGTGACAACGACCTTGACGCATAGGAAATAGGTTGTCCCTCCTGCATTAAGCAGCATCCTATCGCATCCTTAGATGCATCACATTCAATAGTAATTTCCTTAGATGCATCAAAATGAGTCAAAACTGGAATCTTCGTAATTAATTCCTTTATATTTTTATTCCTAAACGTTTCACATATTTTACAATTCAATACATATTCTTCAATATCCAAGTTCATTTGCGGCCAGTAAAATATTTGCCTTGCCCTTTTTTGAGTTTTGCTGACTCCCAAATGCGGACTATGAAGTTTCTCCAACATTTCTTTTCTCAAGGAAATAGGCACCAACAGCTTTCGGCCAACCAATATTGGGTTTCCACTCACAGAAATTTCGTCTTTAAATTTGTAATATATCCTTATTTCTTCAGGTACATCTATACTATTGGTGGGCCATCCCTTCATATAGTACTCCACTAGGCGTTGCAATGTCTTATCCTTGGCGGTTACTTCTTCAAGAATCTTCTTTCCTCTCGGTGTGACCTGTAGCTGATAATTATTAGATGCTACTTCATTAACTATCTCACTAATCCAATCTTCTTCAGAATTGATGTTCTCCTCATTTTCACAACCTCTTGACAACAAATCTGCAATATATAATTCCTTACCAGGCACATACCTCAAATCTAAGTCATATTTAATTAATTTAAGAATCATCCGCTGCAACCTGGGTGATGGTATTTCTCCAACATTCTTTCTAATTAGAGACACAATAGGTTTGTGGTCTGTTCTGACTACAGTTTTACGCCCATAGATGTACAAATGAAACTTAGATGTTGCAAATAGAAGACTTAATAGTTCCTTTCCAATTTGCGCAAAATTCTTCTCTGTTGGTGACAACGACCTTGACGCATAGGAAATAGATTGTCCCTCCTGCATTAAGCAGCATCCTATCGCATCCTTAGATGCATCACATTCAATAGTAATTTCCTTAGATGCATCAAAATGAGTCAAAACTGGAATTTTCGTAATTAATTCTTTTATATTTTTTAGAAGCATTGAATGGGCTTCTGTCCAAATAAATTCCACATTACATCTCAAAAGGGCACGAAATTAGAAGTTAAGTCAGCGAAATTTGGAATAAAATTTCTTATGTAATTAAGCATGCCCAAAATTCTCTGTAATTCCTTCTTATTACTAGGGTTCTCTAAACTTTTAATAGCTTCTATTCTCTGTGGGTCAATTTTCATCCCATTCTTATCAAACTCAAACCCCAAAAATGTGACTTTATTAGTTTTATATTGAAATTTACTAGGATTAAATTTTAAATTACTTGACCTGGTCCTTTCTAATACTTTATTTAGCACTTCATCATGTTCTTTTTCTGTCTCAGTTGCAATTAAAATGTCGTCAAAATATATTATAAGTCCAGGAATATCTGCAAATATGGAAGTGTTTACCCTTTGGAACTCCTCAGGGGCATTGGATACACCGAATGGGAGTCTGAGGAACTTATAGCACCCGAAAGGTGTTGAAAATTAGATGATTCTTTATCCAGTTTAATATTATAAAAGCCTTCCTTAAGATCAAGTAAAGAAAAACAACATTTACCTGCTAATTGAGAAGTTACTTCTAGCAAGGTAGGTATTAACGCAGGTGTTTTAATAATGGCTTTGTTCAGATCAGTTGGGTCCAAACATACTCGAAGACCTCCATCTAATTTTTCGATGACTACAAGATTGCTGAGCCATGTCACCGGACCATCCGTTTTTTCAATGATTTTTTCTCTTTCCAAAATATTCAACTTTTCTTTCAACCTGTCCTTAATAGCTAAAGGTACTCTTCTAGGCGGTCTGATAACTGGTGCTACAGAATTACCCACTTTAATGTGACACTCATAATTATTTATCAGGCCAATTCCATGAAGTATGTCTTCATTTCTCTTCAAAATTTCAGTTTTCATTTGATTATCAACTGTAAGATCATTTATTCTTTTAACCAAGTTTAATTTAACACAAACATCCAACCCCAGCAACGGTTTATTATTATTTTCATCGTCCACTAGAACAAAAGTTGGCAATTCTTCACATTATTGGCACTACATTTTAATTTAACAACTCCTGAAGATTTTAACTGATTGCCTCCAAATACCTCCAGCATTATTTGTCTATTTTTACATATACTTTCAGTACTTACTCCCAATTTGGACAGACAGCTTACTGGCATTACATTGATCTCAGCTCCCGTATCAAGCTTGAACTCCAATTCCTTGTTATTAATATTTATTTTTTGTGACCACTGTAAGATATTAATTTTACAAATTTTTTTTGAGCTCTCCACTAATTCACAGGAGTCAATAAGGGAGTCCACATAATCCTGTTCACTTTCGTTCGTATTTTGCTGTACTAGACTTATATTTTTCTTGTTTTTAAAACATGCGACTGCAAAATGATCTGGTTTATTGCATAAATTACAATTCTTCCCATATGCTGGACAATTATTGGCTCTATGTTTATTACCACACTTCCGGCACTCGTAGACCGCGTCATTATTGATGTTCACACCACTGCGAGTCCCATAAATTATGCCTAGAATTATTAATAAGTTTCTTGCCTTCTTCATTAGCTGTGTTATAATTAGGTTTATTATTACCTCTTTTTAATCCATGTACTTCTACAGTTTTCTCCTGTATTAATCTCACTTGCTCCTTTGAAGTTTCGGATGCTTTTACGCTATCAACGACTTTAAGTAAATTTATATCACCTTCTCTTAATATCCTTTCCTGTAGTCCGTGATCTGTTAAGTGTAACACAATTTGATCCCTAATTAAGGATTCTAACTGATCACCGAATTCACAGTTTGCTCCAATAGTACGAAGTTGGGTCACATAATTGTCAATAGTCTGACCGTCAATTCTCAAAACATTGATGCCGCTCAAACAACACATTATTCTTTTCTTTACAGTAATCTTCAAATTTCGTAATTACTGCGTCATTTGTTGTTGTTCCAGTAGGTAGTCCAAACGTATTAAAAATAACCAAACCTTCATCACCAATCAAGTTGAGTAAAATTGCTATTTTAATTTTATCTTATTTCTTATCCTTTTCGGTTGCTACAAGATAGTATTCCAATTTCTGCTTCCCATTTTTCCAATTTTCTGCGATACTACCCGCGAACGACAATTCAGAGGGTGGTTTAAACTCCATCACACAACGGGAGTTTCATCAATTATAATTATAAACGGCGGTTAATTGACCACACTGCCTTCGCTTGGCTAAGAACGAAGTAACCGGCTGCACTAACAACATAATAACAAAATAATTACCGCCTTGTACTTTAAGGCATCTTTGCCTTCAGGTGATTGAGTGTTTTCAAGGAGAATAAAAAGGACCAAAAGATCTAGGTACAAGGGGCACGATTGCGGTTCCCCTGTTAATATAAATCAATACCAAATATAAAAAAAAAAAACAGTTATATTTAACATAACTTCTTAAAAATGCTCGCTTGGTCAAAGTTGGATGTTAAAATACTCCTGTGATAAATTTCGTATATTGTATTTTGTTCTCAAGATCAAAGAAGGCAGTTTGATATTTAAAAGAAGAAAAGTCTAAAATTTAATCATCTTGCAAAAAATGCTAAAATGCTTAGCTATTACGAGCGTTAAAAATCTTTAGAAAATATTATCAAATCCTAAAAAATTTTTAATCCTATTAAAAAATGTTCACGAGCACAAGTTGATAAAAACATATGTTCCTGGATATATCGAATATGAATAACGAAATTACTCTTAATAATTTGAAAAAGGTAGTTTCCGTATCAGGATTTTCGTCGTCAGGTAGTTACAGTACATCCGTCGAATCACTTTCTATACGGTCCTAAACCGTAGGGCTTAAGGACTTTACTTATTTTTTCCCAAATAATTTGTGTTTACAAAGTAGGGCTTAAGGACTTTACTTATTTTTTCCCAAATAATTTGTGTGCACAAGGTAGTACTACTATGTGCTTTCACTCTAGACATACCTGCAATTATGTGCCGACGACTGATTTACACAGGAACAGGATGGTAAAGGTAGGGAAAAACAGCTCATTTTTCTTTTAGTCTCAGTGCTAATTTTTGTGTATGAGCCAAAGAAATAATCTATAATCCATACTGCCAGACACTTCCTGTTGGCAATAATCTTTGCCAGGCGTTTAAAGCTATCAAAAAACCAAAAACCTTACATTATCTGTATGGATTGATGTAAATTACTTAGGAAACTATATCAGTATCGTCCATGAGTAGCCAGATTTATCGAGAGGGCTAAACATCCCCCGGGATATATTTTCGGCTTTATCAATTTTCAAGCTTTATTATTAAACGATCTTATTTTCATACTCATCTTTATACTCATAACACCACATAATATGTGTCTGGGGGAATGTTTGGTCCCCAAGATTGGCCTAGCTGCTCGTAAAGGGTATTAAAAACGTTCCTGAGTATCACACATAAAAATCAATACTGATAATATAAGTAATATTTCTTTGTGTTTCTCGAAGCATTAAAGCGTCTCGCAAAGTTTACCGCTGACAGGAAGTATTTGGTATCATGGATTATGAATTTTTAAAATATTATTTGACTCATACATTAAAATCTTTAGCACCCTGTGACCGTAAATTGGCAGTCAACTTAAGATTGCAAGTATACATTCAGTGAAAGCACATACTAGCACTACCTTGGCCCACAAATTTTAATTGTGACAAAATAAGTAAAGTCTGGTGGCCATGAAATCTTCCTCTAATAGGGATAAAAAGAAAAACAGTAATTTAACAGTAAGTAAGAAAAGAGTCCAGGTTGGATATGTCAAAATAACCACGGAATTACAGAGGGATTTTAAACAAAAAGTGTCATAGAAGCGTATACCGAAAAGTTAAACTTTCCGACATATTGGCGGTTAAAAATGCCCATTTTAAGTCGAAAAACGTTTTTCATGACTTTTTGTCAAATAACTTGAAAAACATGAGTAAAGAAATTGTAGCTTATGAAAAATATTGTTTCTTATTTTATTCATATAAGTGCGATATTTGTTGAGACCCAGGGTTGCCAGCTAGTCATAAAATTATTTTCATTTTGAGCTCTAGTAGCTATTTTCAACACAGCCTCAACTTTTTTTTTCTGGCTTCAGCTACTTTCAGCTATATAGCCATTAACCAAAGGGGATTATTATTTTTTATGCAACAACAGTACACAGTAGTGTTGGTCACCCATCCAAATACAGACTATGTCTGCTGTTGTAAACTTTATTGATTGATCAAGGTCTGTAATTACATTACGTCAGTCCGGGGTTCAAACTCAACTTGTACAGTAAATATGTTTCAGATAATAAGTTTTGTAAATGTTTTGAACCAATCAAATATTTGCTTGAAATCTACCTTTTGGACAAGGATATTTTTATTGTTGGAAACTTTTTGTTTAGTATAACATATTGAATAAGTGAAGATAACAAGAAACAGAGTTAATTGTTTAGATACTCGATATATGGTTTTGCAGCAAAGTTTTTATTATAAATTTATTCATAAAGTACTCTAAAAATCAAATCTATACAGCTATAAATACATATATAATAATACATACATAAGTAATAAATATTGAATGTAACTATATATAATGCGGATAGGCGGAAGGAGTAGTATATGTACAACTGTCATCATTAGAAGTGATTTTAGTACGGAGAGTATAACGTTTTACCACAAAATTAAATTTTCTGTTAAATCAAAATGGAGTGAAATGATAAAATCTAGCAATTTCAGCATGTGTAGAAGTAAAAATTAGCTTTTTGATAGTTTTGATAGATTTAAGACATAAGGAATACGTTAAAAACGGTTTCATAAAAATATTAGCAGTTTCTTCAACTTGAGTTTATTCAATGTTTTTGTAACATCTTTGATCAGACTAATTGTATACGCGGTCCTTTATTAAAAGAGTTTCTCAAATATGTATTATAATTAACCATTTCTAGGTTGCACTATTTAATTAAAACAATGCCATAAAAGTGTTTCAAAACGAAAACAAAATTTCTATAATAATCATCTAAGTCTAAACAATAAAAGTAATATTATAATGAGTTGAAAGCAATCTTCAAATAATAAAATTGTTTTTATACTAAAAAAAAAAAAAAAAATACACTTTCTCACTCAAGTGAATTTAAGCATTAAATAAATGTCATTATCATCAGATTAAATTGTATTCCATTTAAAAGTTGTTTATTGTGTAAAATGAAAAAAACATTTATGTAGACTATTAAATCATGTACCTACAAATAAAATTTTTACGAAAAAATTTACGAGAACAGTAGACGCATCATAATCTTGTATTAGACCATCTCGCATGTTACCATACATAAATATTAGCATATTAAAATTGTCACTGATTGCGATAATCCCTTAGTGTGACTTTGGCCTTAGAAAAAAGAAGATCTATTGCAACACTAGACGGTATAGCAATTTCATATTTAAAAAAAAGATTTATTAAAGCTGGTTCACTTAGAAAGATAATATCCCGAAAGATTTCTTTTTACTTTGAGTGAAGCTAAATTCTCACCAAATTCTGGACTTTGACTTTCAAAGATTTGTGGGATATCATTCCCAGACTGCGTAACAGTACTATAAAATCATTCTTAATTTCTTCATTATTCCTGCTTCCGCTATAATTTACGTCCTATCAAAAACATCTAAATGTGTAAAATGGCCTATCAACTCACATTATTTAAATACTTCAAAATATTGGTTTGAGGATAGGATCTAATACATATTATCTATATATATATATATATATATATATATATATATATATATATATATATATATATATATATATATATATATATATATATATATATATATATATATATATATATATATATATATACATATTAATTTTAACGGATTTTTCGAGATTTCATAACTTTTGTGGCATTACAATTTTAAAGCAATTTAAAGACTGTCAGTTGTTAGTTCATTTAATACATTTAGAAATTTTTGATTGGATATCAGTCCTTTTTGCAAAACTTAATTATTATTTTAAGACAATTACTCATTGAAGCTTTTATTTTTGAAAAGTACATGAAAATAATTGATTGAAAATGAAACATGTTAAGTACATGTAAATATCTATGTGAAAAATTATCAAAAAAAAAAAAAATAATAATAATAATAATAATAAATAAAAATTACTAAAGCAAACCTTGAAAACAATAAAAATTTATTATTAAAGAAATTCTTATGCTCTTTCAAGTTCAATTTTTATCCAATTTTGAAAAATAATGTATGTTTTCTTATTAAATTTTGGTTATAGCTTTCAAATTTTTACTTAATTTTATATCTCAAATATTAATATCACGGTGGTAAGTCTGGTCATGACATTTCAAACAAGGATTAAAGTAAGCGAATAAGTAATATAAAAATGTAAATTATGAACTAAAATTATTCATTCAATTCGATCAACATTTGGTCTAGCTATCAAAAAATTAGTTTTTGATCTTAAAACGTCTTTTATTTAGTTTGTGCTTTAAATTCTTTTATTTACAAAAAAATTACTTTTGCATCTATCAAGCTCAATTGTTATTCAATTTTGGCAAATAAAGTATGTATTCATACTAAATTTTAGGCCATAGTTTTCAAATTTATGGTTTTTTAAATAATTGCTTGCTTAAATTAGTTTCTAACATATGCAAGAAATTAATAACAGTCATTTTCGTTTTTAACTAAAAAAATTTTGTCATTATGTAGTAGATGCTTTATTTTAACATTAAAAATATTATAATTTTTTTAAATTAAATTTTGATATTCAATAATAATTTTGAAGAAATTCTTAAGACTTACGATTTACAGGAGAAGAATAGGGGTTGACAATTTTTTTATTTTCTCCTACAGAGGTAATAATGATATTTTATTCGTATTTTACGGATTTTTCGAGATTTCTCAACTTTTTTGGCTGACATAATTGAACGAATTTTAATATTATGGGTTACAAGACCATTTAATATATTTAGATGTTTATGATATCAGTCCTTTCTGAAAAGCTTTATTATACTATTAGGCACATCAACGAGGAGTAGCGAGTGTATATATCAAACACTAATAATATCTTCAAAAGTCTGAAGAAGTCCCGCAATATTTTATTTTAAAATACTCGCCATACTTATCACAGGCAGAGTAATTAAATCGTGGATGTTTCCATTAGAAAATCACATCCATGAAGTCACGACGTGTGTCTTGTGTATAGGAATGGTGAAAGCACAAGAATTCCGTCATGATGCAGCCGCAGTCGTATGTAAGTTTAGATTCGTATGCAAAGTTATCAAATACACAAAAGCTTTTACGTTGTTTAGGTTGAGTATTTGTACTAAGATATACTGTTATATATTTAGTTCAACAAATGCTCAACCGAAAATTTTTTTATACATATTTATTATGTATGGATAGCGTAAAAAATGCAAAAATCTGTTTCTCTAGGTATAATTGTCGTGGCAACGTTGCAGGAGATTTTATCATCATTGCAATAACGACGTTAAGCAACAATATTCTTTTTATTCATTTCAATAATTAAAAGTAAATAAACAAAAATGAACTTACACTTCATTAATTAAGTTTTGCCAATACATTCTCTTCTATAATCCAAAAATATAAAAAATATATTTATTGGGATCGATTCAAACTGATAGATTTTGAGAAATCTCAAAAAACTTAAGAAAAAAATTTTTTTAATGTGTTTTTTTTGGAATTACTTTGAAATGCTCTATGGATCAACTCTAAAAACCAATCAGATCTTAACCTTGATAAACCACGTCGATCGGTTGATTGATTTGAGAGATTTCGTATTAGCGGGATGTTGCAGAGATGGCCTTTAGGCAACCGTTTTCCAATTTTTTTAAAAATTTATTATATTATAAGTGTGCTTGTACAGTGTCTGTAAATTAATTTCAACACGTAAATATTAACTAAAATCACTTCAAATATAAACGAAATAATTTAAGAAATAACTAACAAAATTATTATAAAATCGTGGATACTAAATGATTGAGGATCAATGTTTGAACTATTTTTAATCACTTGCATTATTATTAAATAATCTAAATAACCAGTGTATACAGTTATAAATACACATATAATAATATGTATTATAATTATATATCTATTATTTAGTCTAAACTGTGGTGAATCCAAGCGTTTTGTGTACAAATTTTTATATAAAAGTTTTTTTTTAACAATCTTTTTTATTTTGAATTCTTCTTTTATGGTTCTGAAGTTCATTGGGTCATTGTGCCTAATGTACCGATTTAGCTCACTCACAAACTAAAACACATTTTTAAGATATACGACAACAAAATTTGAGTTCGTTTTTAAAGTTATTTTGTTGACGAACGGATACGGAACTATATACTTTGATATATTGTATATGTCGACTATAAAACTCATTAAAATAATGGAAAAATTAACAACTTTAAAATCGGATATATATAATTTTAATACACACCCACACACATGTATATATATATATATATATATATATATATATATATATATATATATATATATATATATATATATATATATATATATATATATATATATATATATATATATATATATATAACAATTTTAACGATATCAAAAAAAAAATTGTAAAGAAAACGAATTAGTTAAAATTCAAAATTTCTGGGACACATATGTCCGAAGATGTCATTTGTCCTTACGTGCATGTTTATTTGACCAAATGATCTGTATTCACCCACTCTGCGTTGACCCATATATTAGCTTTGGTAGTGACCGTCGATTCCACACTCGTGACTTTTTTAATAATGTTTCTTAAGGGTCTACTTAGATACCTGTATACATAATATGACGATGTAAGCTTTATCTCTTATAAAATCTGTTAGCGTTTATAGATTTAGAGATATGAAAACTATTTAAGTATCTAACTTGACGAATGAGTGCTTTTCCATACAAACTTTCATCTCTTGTCTTGCTTATTTTTGATACAAATGGTTATTTAAAAGCTATAGACAATATCTAACGTAATATATATATATATATATATATATATATATATATATATATATATATATATATATATATATATATATATATATATATATATATATATATATATATATATATATATATATATATATATATATATATATATATTGTATTTGTTTTAATTTTTGCGTACAAATAACTAAAAATAATAATACAAATGTTATGAAATTTGGTATGCACAATTTTGATAGGAAAACGGTTGGCGTATCAAAACTTTTTCTCGAAAAGAAAATTCCAAAAGTAAAAACCAAAATTTTATTGTATATTAGGATAGTATTATCGAGACGAACTTTTCGATTTTCTCCGTTTTTTTATCAAAATTATGCATACTAAATTTCATAATATTTGCCTAATTATTTTTTAAGTTATTTGTGACCAAAAATTGAAAAAAAAAACAACGTAACCTCAAATAAACAAAAAACGCTACGACTTGAATCTTCCACACTTACTTAAAATTAAAAAATATAATATAAATAAAGTTTAAAGTCATTCAGTGTAAAGCAGGCCAACAACTGATTTCGATGTGCATAAGTTTTTTATTATAATTTGTTGGTATATTTGTCTAAATAAGCAATTTTGATATTACAATAACCGATAGTTCAGGCTAGTATAACCCCTTGAAAAACGAGATTATACCTATGTAGGCAAGATGAGTGATTTCGCGTAAGGGTGCATTTGAGAGGTAAATGAATGAATTAATTCATATTAAAATTTTATAGGTACCTTAATCTTCCACGCTTACTTAAAATTAGAAAATACACTGGTTTTATGGTATATTTTATAATTTTTGCAGTTTCAAAAGAATGTTTTAGATAGATAAACAAAATTAATTCTGATAAACAACTCAACATAACAATGCGGTATTATTTAATGTTTTTAATTATGTATATAAAAATTCAAGTGTATAATATTATATTAGAGATAGTCTTTATTATAGGGGTATCATTTTTTGTATCAAGTACTCTTAAATTTGGGTTCAGTATGAAACATCCTGTAATAAATAACATAAACATTTAAATCACCTAACGTCCATAGTAAAATCAATCGAGCGTAACATTGAACATTAATATTTCAATAGACAATTTCTTTCATATACATATATAAAAAAGGTGAAAAATATTTTTGTATATAGTTACAATTTAAATAATCATCGTGATGCAGTTTTTTAATGTATAAAAATTAAAAACAACCATTTTTAAATCTCAATTTAATTGTTATGCATCATTGGTATAACACTTTCCTACATTTTTTAAAAACACTTATACGACAGATGGTTGTTTTTATTTACTTAATTTATATTATTAAATGCAATTTTTTTATATATAATTTAACATATCGGGAAGTAAATTGTTATAAAGATTTTTAAACTTACTTTTGCGGTTACAAATGTGCGACGTTTTAATAATTTTGAAAGGAAATTTTAAAAAAATATAAAACAGTGTTTACGAATGGCCTTGAGAAATATCATAAGTTGAATTTGGGTCATATGTGAATTATAATCCATCCAAAAATGTAATTTAAAAAATATAGCCTAAATCATTTTATTTACGGTAACTATCCAACAGTTAATCAATTTTTACTAGTACTCACTTAGACTTATAGGAAACAATCATGGAAAATTTCAAGCTTCTAGACCACGTGGCTTCGGCTCTGCGTAGATATGTCAGCCGGTCAGTTGTTCTTTTATATATGTGTATAGAGCTTTATAAATTAAAATTCATTATTAATGTTTATCGTTTTCATAAAAACGTAATTGAACTTGGATTTAATAATAAAGTAGATTAACTTAGTACTTTCACATGATTTTTTGCAATTCATCACGTTCAAATAGTTCACATTTTAATATTTGGATAATAACCTTATTTTTATAACGTGTGAATATTTTTTAAAAGATTGTATGTATATTGTCACCAGAAAATAATTATAGAAATAAATAATATTTGTTACTTTCATAAATAATTAGAATAATTATAAAAAAAAAACTTAATTACATGATGCATGAATTTAATTACATAGCTTTCCTATTTCTATAAAATATTTAGATATGTCTTTATTTATCCCTTTTTTATTATCTCTTTTCTTGCAATTGTAAAGAATTGGAGATCGTACCAAAATTTGCCATTTACCATGTTAAAAATCATATTATACGTTCTTGTCATTATTGGTTTTAATTCTTGTTTAATTTCTATACAAATATAACATACTTAGTATTAAAGTAACTTTTTTCTCTTTCATCGATGAAAAGCACATTTCTGAGGACAGTTTCTGTTTATCAGTCATAAAATATTTGTAGTAATATTTTCCAGTTATGCACTGTATCGAAGGTATCGAGAAGAGATCGAGGTGTTTTTTATAGATCCATTATATCGCTTCTAGAACAAGATTTATGCGTTTTGAAGATGACTGAAAATCCCATAAATCGTTAACATTTCCAAAAGGCACCTTCTTGAAACTAACTTAATATACGTACAAATTATCAACCTGGAAGAACTGTACAGATGCGCAATACTCTAAAAATGTCGAAATAAGATGTTTTCGTCTGGGAATTCTCTTCAAAATGCTGAATTCAATTCCCACTTTAACAGTATTGTTTTACCAATATTGTTCAATACCAGTTGTTTCACTATATTGTTCTGCAAATCCAATGCCTGGCGATTGATATCATTTGGGGGTTTTCGGAGAGTGTGCGCAATCCAACATAACTTTCACTTGTTTATTGTTTCAGCTACTAGTTTATGGCTTGCTATTCGCCAGACATCACTATTTGAAATTTTTATGAAGCAGAATTTTTTTTTTAGCAGAAGGCAACTGTTTATAAACGATTGTATTTTTGTTGAGATAAGCTTAGCCCCTCTCCTTATTTGGTTGCAGTAGAGCAGGATAGACTTGACGTTTGATTCGAATATTCGTACCTTCGTTTTCATTCTAAATTCGCCGCATCTCCAGATTGTCAGTTATGCAGATACGGCTTCTGCTTTATTTATTCTTTGAATTACGTCTTAATCAGTTCCTCCAAATTTGCTTACTATGCAACCCAAGTATTGAATATAGTTCACCCTCTCAATATATGCACAGTTTATTATCACATCTATGGTTTTATATTGATTTTTCAATAGCAACTCTCATGTTAGTAATTGTGTTTGCCATAAAACACATAGCGTCGGTTAAGTCTAGATCTTCAATCTTCTTGATCAGTCTCCATTAGCTCTCGCGTGTTTACTTTTTTCATTACTCCATCTAGGAACATTAAATAAATTATAGAAGACAATAGACAACCTTTACTCATACCAAATGTAACTTGAAACGGATTGCTGATTTTGCCTTCATGAATAACGTGACATTTGTTCATCATTTATGGTTTTCTCAAGGACCAGAAACGACAAGAAAAGAGGAGCTTAGTATTCTGTTCTTTGTTCAATTACAATTATTAAGGTTATTCCAATCGATGCACGATTTATTTTTCCCATTTAGTTATTTTCTTTAATTTTCGACAACAGCGGTTTAAATTCCGTTTAAAACTATTCTTGAAAAAATATTGCTTGGTATGGACAACAAAGTAATTCCTCGCCAATTAATATATTATAACGTCGAATTCTCTTTTTGATAATTTTTTATAAGAAAGTCTGTTATGCAGTCATTATAGGCATGATTTCATTCTACTAAATTTCGATCAGTAATCAATTTTTGGGTAAATACCATCTATTGCAGGTGATTTGCCATTTTTCAGGTCTTTATTGGTTTTTATAATCTCCGTCTTACTCGATCATTCCGCAATAATTAGTGGATCGGTTTCGTGTACAGGTGCTATATTATCTTTTGTTTCGTTTTCATAATGTTGTCACCACGTTTTAATTGTCTTTATTTTTAACTGGTTTCTTAATAAATCATTTCTTGTTTGCTGAAGTCCTTGTTATTCTGTCAGTTTTTTATGTTAAGCTGCTCCTCTGCTTGTTATGCTTATGCTTATGCTTATTTTTTGCTTTTCTGGATTGCCGGTGTCTCAATCTCGCCTAGTATTAAAAGTAATGCTAAGGTAAACACTATTTTAAGTTGGGTGACTTTAACGTGTTGAGAATAAAAGGCTCGTCGGCCAAACCATTGAATTTTGAGAGAAAATTGTTTACGTGACTTTCACTTAATTACCTTTCAATTTAACTTAAAAATATATTCATATTAATAAACTTTGGGATTTCTCAAAATCAGCATTTCACGATTGCGAAATAGTTTTATAGTTTTACAAAATTTTCATAAATATAAAATTTGGGCGTCTCGTCGACAAGAAGATAATCTTAAAAAATAGCTTATAAAGAAAAAAGGTGCACAAAATAATACGGACCTCGTAACTTGAAAAATCTAAAATAAAATTATCAGTTACAAATTCAACCACACACTTAGAAGCTATTCTCAAAGCGATTACTACATTATTATCATGTAAGCAACACTACAATACTTAGGAATTACGTAGGGAATCTTGCCCACATTTGATAAGCGCATAGAATATTTGTATCAAGTTATCAGCTTCACCGCCTCATTTTGTCAATTAAAAAATCTTTAATGGTGGACGATATTTTGTAAAGAAGTCCAATTACTGTTACTTCTTACCCAGATAACATGAACAATAGTTTGTTAATTATGGTATAGGTCGAATTATGGTATAGTATTGAATTTAGTTATTACTTTTACGAATTTTTTTTATTTCATCTTTCCCGTTCAAGTTCATTCGGTTATCATTTGCAGCGAGCTTTCGGTTGACTTAGGTAATTATGGACTGAATTCACTTTGATTTTGTTTGAATTGAGGTAAACAAGTTTGAAAAACAATATCTTTTAGGAAAGAAGAATGTCATTTTAAACAATTATCGAAATACAAATAAGTATAATCAAACTCATATAATTTGTTTTAAATATAAAATATGCATCTAATTATTTAATTATTTTCTTACCTTTAAATTCTACCAAATATTAAATATGAGTTTTATTAAATGAATGCACATAGCAAGCAAGTAAACCATACTAAAAAAAATGTTATTTATTCCCATATATATATATATATATATATATATATATATATATATATATATATATATATATATATATATATATATATATATATATATATATATATATATATATATATATATATATATATATATATATATATATATATATATATATATATATATATATATATATATATATATATATATATATATATATATATATATATATATATATCTAACATACTAGATGCATGTTTATAATTAAAAATCAAGAACCATAAAAATATTTAAAGTTAAACACTCGGCAAATAAAAATCGCTTTACTAGTCATGTTTAACTAAATGAAAAATGAGGTTAACTCTTCTTAAAAATATATAATAACAAATACTTTACACAAGAGAAAGAGATACACTTTATAAAAAAAAACAAACATACCACTCTTTTCCATCAGATGAAGAGAAATGTTTTTTATGCAATTATTTATTATAGGGGCGTCAAGTTGAAGGAGAGGGAGTGAAAAAAAAAAAACAATTCAAAAATGTTATATTAAGGAGATTTTTAAATAAATTATCTTAGTTTAAATTTAATATTTGTCTGTAGTATTTATGTTGTGCGCTTTTGAAAAAATCATGTGGAAATTTAAATATATTTTCATTTTAATTAATATAAACATTATTTTAATCGAAACAAAAACAGTTTTTTATACGATATCACCTCCACCTTTAATTGATCGGTCAGATGATTTTCCAACAGAAAAATTACAAATAACAACAAAAACATATGAATTACAAGTGCCCGGATCGGATCCAATTAAAATAATTGAAGCGGATGAACCTTTATGGAAACAACAACCAATTTCCATATCGACTGAACCATTTAATAAGGATGATCGTACAGTGTTTAAAAATCGTTCAAAAAATTCACAGCGAAAATTTAAATTTTCCAATCGTATCCAAAATTTGTTTACCACAACACAACAGACAAAAACTACACTTAATGAACCGTTCATTTCACATAATAATAATAAATGTTATGGAATTGCGTGTCAAAATTATGATAGTGAAAAAAAAAAAGATTACACGGCGACGGATTTAAACAAATTTTTAAGTGAATACACAAAACGAGTGAATCCAGATTTTCCTTTCAATCAAGACCCGAGTAGTGAATCGGTTGTTATGGAAAAAGTGGATTTAATTGAAAGTCCAACAAAAAACGATGATATTAATGAGAAATCCAAATTAATAATAGATGATAGTGATGTCATTGAAGAGAAGCATAATAAAAGTCCATATGATGATCGTAATGGATGGGTTACATTAGAAGCTGTGCCATGGTCCAAAAGTAAAGTATCCAAATGGGAGAGTAATACAAAACCAATTTCATCAGCTTCACCGCCTCAATGGCCCGATATTCACTGGCAAAGTAGCAGTAATCATCGACCACCCAGTATTGCTTCACAATATTATGGCGATAAAACAAATTTTGATCCAACACCATTGCGACCATCGTATAACAATGTTGATGATAAATATTATGGATCAAATAATGATAAGTATTACGGATTAAGTAATGAAAAATATTTTGAGTCGAACAATAAACAAGACTGGGCAAGTAGCGTACCATCACGACCGGTATGGGATCGAAATACGGATTATGGATCACAATCTGATTATCCTTGGTCACTTTATGATAATGTCCGACGTCCTATAGTAGACAGTCAAAATTGTACGAAAGATCATAGTGGAGAAATTATTACAGATGGCAGACCTGGAAATTTTCCAACACATTCGTTAGGATTCATTCCATATAATGATATCTCAAAGCGACCTCAAGCTTTACCACAACAACGACCAACGCAAATCTCATACACGGATTTTTTACGACCATCTCCAAATCAAAATCGCCCAATAACATACCCTGATGTGGGTGATGGACAATGGGTTTTATTGTCAACAACAAAAGGATATCAATATCCTAAAAATCGACAAAGATCACTTGATATTAATCCTGGTGCGTTAAAATCTAGAAAAAGTTTACGACTAACAGTTTTACCACCTTTAAATGGATCAGATGTAAATATGACAACATCTCATGGAGGACTATTACAAGTTGACTCAACATTTGAGACAGTCGATGAATCGCGGCGTGCATTTATACGTAAATTGAAATCGAATAATACTAGGAAACATATTCGTGTCCACCGTACCCCACAAAATCAACAAGTATCAACAAGCGGTCCAGATACAACCGCTGTGTTGGCGGCTGTTGGTGCAGGTATGGTACCAGCTACAATGGCAATGGTAATGCCATTGGTACTTGGTAGAAAACGTAGAAGTATCATTAATACAAATGGTAACAATCAAGATAATAGTGTTATGCTTCAGAAATTAGAGTTTAATGTCACACATTTACCTAATTATAATAGACCTGAACCATTGTCACGATTGCAACAATAAAAGATTTTATTGTTATTAATGTACTATTTATTCTTTAATAGTTTACAGAAGAAAATAATTACCTTTAAGTGATATTTGTTTGGTCTATAAACAAATATTATAATAAAATGATCTCGTTTTTATGTTGCTTTATATATATATATAATATACTTTATGATATTTATTTTTTTATATTTTTTGTTATGAATGAATTTAAAGTAGTGGGTCAAAAAGATAAATAGTCAGATAACATATAAAACGTACTATCAAAATTGAAAATCAGAAAACATATTTTTTAAATGATATTTATGTTATTAATGTACTATTTGCAATAATAGGCCATATTCAATACGCCAATTTGCAATTAAAGGGCTTTACTACAGACTTTTCGATAATATTGAAACACCCGTATTTTTGGCAACATATATGTAACCCAAATATAATAATGGGGTTTTGGCTCCGTTCCTCAGACGTACACGTCTATAACATAGACACCTACATTATTATTTTAAATATTTATGATGTGAGTGGAGCAAAGGATACTTATAGATAATGCGCCTCAAGCTGATGTTTTGAACGGCATTATACTGAACAAACGCTTGAACGCTCGTAAAAGTGATGGCATCACCTCAAGGATCCAAGTGTTTTAAATTATGCAATTAAGTATTAAGCAATTAAATTAAAATGTTTAATTTTATTATTGTGTTTTGAAAAATAAATAATTTCTGAGAAATTCGATTGTTTATTTAAAAAGAAAGAGTCCATAAACTTGAATTCCCTAGTTTGTGGTGATCCGATTTATATTTTGAAATATCCATTCTACTATTAAAGAATTCTATTTTGACATAATTGTTAAATCAAAAAGTTTACTTTATTTGCTTAATACGAACATTAAAATTACTGTTAATTGGTAATTTAAAACACTTGTTTCGTCCTAGGCGGTGTCATATATTGAAGTTTTTTCAAAACCTCAAAAAGACTTTTCAGCACAAAAAGACTAATTCAGAAGTTTTCATAAAACATTTTTGCGTATATTATGCAAAATAATGCCTCAAAAAATTTTCGCAATCCTTCAGGTTCTGAGGCAACGTTCAAAAAATTTACATTACATTTGCATCTATTGTTCTTACTCGGAGAAGGTCGGGTTCAAGAAAAAAATTTTGACAAAGTTTTTGCTTAAATTATTAAAAATTAAAATTTTTCATTTAAAAAAATGTTTTCTTTATTAAAAATTAAATTTTTAATGAATATAAAAAAAAAATGTTCTAAACCGATTATTGAAATTATCATATCGAAATAATAGCGATGTTCTTGAACTCTCTATAGTTTAAACCCTATGGTTTTCATTTTCACGTATATAGATCATTTTAGGGTCTTGTTATTAGAGACATTAGGTTTAGTTGTTTACATAGAGATTGACACATGGTAGAGGGTAACTGGGGCTGAAACCTTTCTTTTGACAAAAACTCATATATATTATAAAGTAGCATGGCGGTGGAAACCCCAAAAAGGATTCACCTGCATGTGGGGGAAAATTGGACAATTTCAGGGATGTCAATCTTTAAATCTATAGTAACACATAGCACACACACCAAAAACTCTAGTAACTGTTATACCCTATGTTTCTACCAAAAGATCTGTATACGCAAAGATACAGTAAAACTATAATGCTTAGACTATCGAGATTCAAGCACATCACTATTATTTCGAAATTAAAATTTCAAACATCTGTTATTAAGCATTTTTTGGATAGTAATCAAAAATTTAATTTTTTGAATAAAGAAGACATTTTTTATAGTAATGCCAAGCACATACCAGAAATTGGCAATTTTTAATCGACCGGATCTCTTACTAAATTATTTAATGCAATTTTAAGAAGGGCTTGTCGAAAAGAAGGTCTTGTTGTTACTCAAGTCATGAGATCAGGCTCAAGGTATTAACAGCTAACAAAATCGTTGGTATTTCTTGGAGTTTACAGTATCAAGATAATATGATAAACTCAATACCTGTATGTTATGAAGAATAAAGGCATAATAGATAGTTCATCGTAATATAAGTGATTTATAAATCCTGCCTGAATTCAAAATTAGAAAATGGGGTGGGCGAGGTAAAAACTAGATATATCAGATAAAAAGTATTTTTGTTGTAGTAAAATTATATATTTGTTGTTTATATTTTTCTACTTACATGCATTTGTAATAAAATACTGTTGTTTTCTTAAAATAATTTGTATTTATTATCCCTTTCCTAACGAATTACATGTCACAGTTTATAAGAAAAGCTAATCATAAGGCAAATAGATCTACTTAATGTTTAGGTCAGCACCGAATAAAGCCAATTCGAGCTCTGTAGTTTGTCCTCTCTCCCCGCTTCACCTTGTCGATCTTCGTTGCAATTTGTAATCATCAAAGTCAAGTAAATGCGCAAGACTAACGCTGGCCGTGTTCAAGAAGCAAGTTTAAAAGAAACAAAAGGACTTTCTTATATTACTTGCAAAGAGAACTTTTAGAACGAAGGCCTTTTTTATTTGCCTTGCGAGGAAAGCTAGCACTAGGATAGACAGTCCGAGGCCAATATTGAGTGACTGCAGAATCTAATTTTGGATTAGGATAAGTTATAACTGATCAACTATTTCTAATGAGGCAGATAAGTTAGAGTGTTATAAATATGATGTAGACTTGCACTAGGGTTGCCAGATATGCCAATTTATCGCTATTTTTAGTACTAAATGCTAGCCCAAGCGGCATAATTTTATTATTTGGCTACTGATAGCCAATATGCCGATTTGAGTATGTTCCTTTTATAAAAAAATTAATTTATTTATTTCAGTAAAAACATTTCAGTATTTTGTTTTTTGTGTTTGTTAATATCAGGATCACATGTCTCACACAGACTGTCTCATATAATCTTGTCTGTCTATAATATCCATATATTTTTGGAGTCATAACATACATTTGTAGTGGCCCCTGACCTTTATAATCAAAGTAACTCAAAAATATAAAGTTAGTTGGCACCACCGAATAAAAATCAAAACAAAACAAATTTAGATCTCGTAGCCGATCGAGATCACGCGACGCGAATAAACACCCAAATTGTTGGTACCATTTTTAACACGGCAGATGCTTGAAATCGTATATCAAGAAATCGTAAAACCCAGAACCATTTCGATTTGAAGAGATAGCCCAAGCACAAAAAAACGATAAACTATTTAACCTGACAGCTTCAAAAACTAAATTGCAATTTAAAAAGTTACAACCGAATATAGCACAACGCCACTAGTGTGCGACATTGCTAACAACGGTTTACTCCAATTCATACCTAAAGATTTTAGAAAAATCATATTCGATGCATTACATAATTTATCGCATCCAGGTGTCAAAAGGACAGTAAAATTAATAACTAATCGATTTGATTGGCGTAATATACGCAAAGATTGCGCTAAATGGACACAACAAAAGTCCGAAATCAAACGATAAAAAATCTGGAGACACAATAAAAGTCAGTTAGGCAAATGCCATATTCCAAACGAACGGTTCACACACCTAAATATTGACATAAAAAGACCGTTACCTCCGTGAAAAGAATTGACATACTGCGTAATCATGACAGACTGTTTTTCAAGATAGCCGAATGCTGTTCTAATTACCGATACTACAGCCGAAAAAGTCGGACAAGCCATATACGAAGTTTGGATCAGCTGGTACTGGACACCACGATCTGTAAATTACTAGAGATTGTGGACGACAATTCGAATTTACAGTATTTACATCTTTGGCTAAAATACAAATATTAAATACAGTAATATTAGGTTTATGTACAGCAATTATTAGCGATTTAAAAGTTTGCCCAGCCGAAATGTTATACGGACAAACGTAACGACTACCAAGTCATTTTTTTTTAAATCCGTTAGTGACAGTGAATGTGACCCAAATATATTCATTTCAAAATTTAAAAACATTATGCAAAGTTTTAAACAAATATCAACCCCATTACACGGTAATACAAAAGTGTAAGTTCAACCGCAACTAAATAAAACTGATTTCATGTTTGTATGTTTCGGCAGTGTCCAGAAACCACTACAAGCTCCATACAACGGCCTATACCGAATTATTAAACGTCACGAAAAACATTTTACAATCGAAAATAAAAACAAACATGAAAACGTCTGTATCGACAGACTTAAACCACCATATCTTCTGGAAGCGGAGTGTGAACAAAATGTTCCTACACCAATCAAGATATCGCAACCAGACAACATAACATTTACGTCAACGAACAAGTGCACCCAAAACGAATCATCGAAAACAACACGTTCAGGTCGTGAAGTGTATTTCCCACAAAAATATTTAAACATAATTAAAATGTAATATTGTATGTCAATTTTTTTCAAATATAAAATAATTATTTTTTTTAACAGTTCATGTGTCGTTTGCACTGAAGGGGGAGTAATGTTAAAAAATATAAGGTCAGATGGCACCACTATCCTAGCGTCAACTCTAAACCAATTTCATTGATCAACCAGTTCGGCCGACACGTTAGTAAACTTTGTATAGACGAGACAGATTGCATATACAACACAAAAAGGTGCAAACAAAACTAGTGCTTTATTAGTTACGCAATACGACACATGTACATATATTTATTAATATAAAAATAATATTAAGCAATTCAAATTGTTTCGTTTATTAAAAATAAAAATATTATACGTATAAAAAATATAAAATTCTACAATAAGTAAACCAAAGCACCTCACATGCATACATTGCACTCACTCAGTCTTATATAAACTGTTTAAGTAACAAAGGCATGTTAAAATTGCTTATTTTAATTTACCACAATGATTATTCTATTTTAAAAGTAAAAATGATATATTTCAATTCTAAATTGATAATAAAAATTTAACAATTTAATGGCGAAATCATATTTTGAATTGGCTGCTTGAATGTCTCAAAATGACGATTTTTTTAAAATCTATCTTACATTCCTGACTGTACATGCTCATCAAAAACTTCAAGTATTTAGCAACATGGGTAGGGTAAAGATGCAAATATAGAATAAAATTTTTACTTAATAAATTTTTTTTCGATAAATATTTCGATAAAATATTTGTGCTGCAAAGAAATACAAAGAATATTACATGTTATAACAGTGGTTAGAAGCACAATCCTCCCTGGTGGAAATAATATTTCTTCAAAAATATGTGAAAATGTTTAAAAACGTATAAACTTGTGTAATCACTTGAAAGACTTTAAAAGTAATTGCTTTCTCTGTAGGTACTGGGTGTAACTATGTAAAAGTGTTTTGCAGTCTGGTTTATAAATGAGTATTTGAACAACGTGAAACACTTTGGCAGAATTTTACAGGCTTTAAAAGAAATAATAACTGTTATAAACATTTTTTCCTTTTTTTTATGAATTTAAATTTTTTTTTAAATGTATAAATAAACAAATAAATAAATAAATAAATATATACATATATAATTAAATAATAAATAATATAATTAAAATATATCAATTTTCTATTCAAATATAAAATCATTGTTAATTTTTTTTTTATTTTATAGCGGTTCGTGTGTCATTTGCACTGAAGGGGGTGTAATGTAGTAATAGTTTTCTTTGTAAATACAAAATTTATATTTTAAAATTATACTATTGTACATATATATTATACTATATAATTATACTATATATATATATATATATGTATATATATATATATATATATATATATATATATATATATATATATATATATATATATATATATATATATATATATATATATATATATATATATATATATATATATATATATATATATATATATATATATATATATATATATATATATATATATATATATATATATATATATATATATATATATATATATATATATATATATATGTGTGTATACATATATATATATATAGTATAATTATATAGTATAATATATATGTACAATAGTATAATTTTAAAATATAAATTTTGTATTTACAAAGAAAACTATTACTACATTACACCCCCTTCAGTGCAAATGACACACGAACCGCTATAAAATAAAAAAAAAATTAACAATGATTTTATATTTGAATAGAAAATTGATATATTTTAATTATATTTAAATATTTTTGAGGAAAATGCACTTTACGACCAGAACGTGTTGTTTTTGATGATTCGTTTGGATGCAGATATGCTGTTTTAAGTCTGTCGATACTGACGTTTTCGTGTTTGTTTTTATTTTCGATTGTAAAATATTTACCGTGTCGTTTAATAACTCGTTATGGGCCGTTGTATTGGGCTTGTAGTAGTTTCCGCACATCGTCGAAACGCACAAATAAGAAATCAGTTTTATTTAGTTGTGGTTGCACTAACACTTTTGTATTACCGTGTAGTGGAGTTGATATTTGTTTAAAACTTTGCATAATGTTTTTGAGTTGTGAAATAAATATATTTGGGTCACATTCACTGCCACTAATGGATTTCAGAAAAAAATTTCTTGGTCGTACAGATAATTGTTGTACGTAAACCTAATAATACTGTAGGTAGTACATCCACCCACCGTTCAATCATGTGGCACTTAATTGCAACTTTTAACGATCGATGCCAACGTTCGATTTTTCCATTCGCCGCTGGATGATACGCTGTTGTTCGTAGGTGTTTGATACCAAATATTTTAGCTAACGATTTGAATATTGAAGATTCGAATTGTCGTCAACGATCTATGGTAATTTTACAGGGTGTCCCGTAACTGCTGATCCAAACTTAGTATATGGCTTGTGCGACTGTTTCTGCTGTAATATCGGTAACTGGAACAGCCTCCGGCTATCTTGAAAAACGGTCTATCATGGTTACGCAGTATGTCAATTCTTTTCACGGAGGTAACGGTCTTTTTATGTCAATATTTAGGTGTGTGAACCGTTCGTTTGGAATATGGCATTTGCCTAACTGACTTTTATTGTGTCTCCAGATTTTTTATCGTTTGATTTCGGACTTTTGTTGTGTCCATTTACCGCAATCTTTGCGTATATTACGCCAATCAAATCGATTAGTTATTAATTTTACTGTCCTTTTGACACCTGGATGCGATAAATTATGTAATGCATCGAATATGATTTTCCTAAAATCTTTAGGTATGAATTGGAGTAAACCGTTGTTAGCTATTCTAAAATGTTTGATTGACTCGTAAATAGCTAATAATTCCCGATCGTAAGTACTATATCGTTTTTGTGTATCGGTTAATTTTTTTGAAAAAAATGCTAAAGGTTCGTGTATATACCCTTGCCATGGTTCAACTGCGCTTCTAATTGAGGTATCGGATGCGCCTACTATTAAAAATAACGATTTTCGTGATTCCGGGTGTGTTATTATCGTTGAGGATGCTAAATCCTTTTTTAGTTTGTTAAACGAGTTAATGGCTGATTCGCAATAAGTTATTTTTGTTTTATCGCGTTTCTTTTTATTTTTTATCAATTCAATTAGAGGTGCTTGAATTGAAGCTACGTTAGGCATGCTTCGCCTATAATAGTTGATTATCCCCAGAAACTTGCGTAGTTCTGCTACTGTATTAGGTAAGGGGTAAGTTTCGATAGAATTGACGCGTTCTGGAAGAGGTGAAATACCCTTATTATTAACTAAATAACCTAGAAAGGGTACTTCACTCTTACCAAAGATGCTTTTGCTGAGGTTTATGATAATACCGTATTCGCGTAACCGATTGAATACGATTTTTAAATGTTCGCAGTGCTCCGTTTTACTGGACAATGCTATCAGAATGTCGTCTAAGTATGCGAAGCAAAAATTTAGGTTGCGTAACACTGAAAGAATGAATCTCGTAAAGGTTTGGGCAGCATTTCGTTAACCAAATGGAAGAACCAAGAACTCGTAGACCCCGAAAGGTGTGATGACTGCCGTCTTCGGTATGTCATCTTCGTGTACCCGAATTTGGTTGTATGCTCGTACTAAATCGATTTTCGAAAATATTGTTTTATTGTATAAAGATTGATTAAAATCTTGAATATGTAGCACTAGGTATCTATCTGGTATTGTTATTGCGGTAAGTTCTCGGTAATCACCGCAGGGTCTGTATGTACCGTCACTATTTTGAACCAAATGTAAAGGACTCGCCCAGTTGCTCTTAGATGGACGACAAATTCCAAGATTTATCATTAATTAGCATTCGCGCTTGCCTGTTTCTAATTTCTGAGGGCACAAGCGACGTGCTTTCCCGGAAACAGGTGTCCCGGTCGTAATTATAAAATATTTAGTATCGTGAGTAATTGCGTTGGTAATCATTTGTGGTTTCGTAATGTCCACGAATTCGTTCAAAATATCTGAATATATTTTATCTATGTTTGTAAAACTAAGTGAAGATATGCGCATCGAATTAGTTTTTCGAATGCTACCGGATCACCGAATTGACGATGTTCCGTCGATTATTTTGCCACGTTTAATATCGACGAGTATATTAAAATTTTGAAGCAAATCTGCTCCGATAATGTTTTTGTCAACGTCTGCTATGACGAAATTCCATTTAAAATCTCGGCGTAATCCGAAATTTAATTGCAGTACCTTTTCGCCGTAGGTTTTGATTGGAGTTGAATTTGCCGCAAAAAGTTTATATTCTGATTTTTTTCGTTTTGGAAAATTTTTTGCGTTTAAAACTGAAATGTCCGCTCCTGTATCCACGAGAAATTCTACGTCAGAATTTTTGTAGTGTATGAATAGACAACGTGATATAGATTCGATTCTGCCGTGTATATCAACAACAGATCAACAGATCAGCAGTTTGGGTATTTATTCGCGTCGAGTGATCTCAATCGGCTACGAGAACTAAATTTGTTTTGTTTTGATTTTAATTCGTTTATTTGTATGATTATCGCGTTTATTTGTTCGGATAGCTTTGATATCTGATTGTATGTGTCGCGTTGAGTAGTCGAAGTTTCGTTTACCTCAGTATATGAAGGTCCGCCGATTTCGATAATTTTGTCGGCCATTGTTGCTAATTTGTCCAAACTTTCGGTGCTTGTTGCTAATATCGATCGAATATTTGATGGCATACGTTGTAGGAATAATGAACGTAGAAAATCTTCATGAAGTTGAGTACCAGCTAGTTGTTTCCTTTGGCGTAGTAGTGTTGATGGACGGTTGTCTTCTAGTTCTATTTCCGTTAAAAAATTTTTAATTTTCTTTGCTTCTGAATCGGAAAATTATTGAAGCCTTTTTTGTTTAAATTGCGGATAAATGACATCTTCTGGTGAATTGATAACAAAATCGCTGACTTCGTCAAATATTTCACTTTCGATTGCTGCTAACACGTGGTGAAATTTTGTTGTTTCATTCGGTATATGTGCATTGATGAACTGTGATTAACTTACCATAAACCATAAACTCACATTTTTCTTCTCTTTTTCAAATGGTGGAATTTTGATTGATACTCTTTGATTGTAATTTGATTGTTATTTTCAGGTTCGTTCGACATTTTTGCGTTTAACCAAAAAAATTTTTTTTAAAAACACGTGTTCATTAAAATGTATGTGAACAAAATGGTGGTATTTTCACGCACTTTCTGTAGTTGATTTATTTCACTTTTTTGTACGACGAAAAAATATAGTCGCGGATCACCAATATGTGGTTTTAATCGCTTTATTATTTATGCCGAAGGTCACTAATATGTGGTGTGACCAAAATGTTGCACGTCGGGATCACCAATTGTAGAGTTTATAGAGATTTACTTGCTGTGGAATCTTGTTTTTTATATGTTGAATATTTTTATTTAATTTAAATGAAACAAACTTGAAATATTTTAATATTTATTTTATTATCCTAAATTATTTTGTACATATGCCACGTGATTTTAACATGCTCTGTTCGTTATGGCGTCTAGTATGCATGGATGCGTATACACGACTGAACCTGTTTAGTTACTGAACATGAAAATATGTGTGTTTTTGCACGAAGTTTATCGATGTGTCGACGAACTGGTCAACCAATAACATCACGTTTTAGAGTCGACGCTTTGGATAATGGCCTTGATTGACCTTATATTTTTTACTTATTTTGATTATAAGGGCACGTTACAACTACAATACATTTTTGCACGACCGTCACCAAATTAGCAACGAGTAACATCTCCTCAGAGAATCATTACAACTAGATAATTCATACTGATGATGACTACTTTGAAGTCGAAATACGTATTTATAAAATACAAAATAATTTGATCTAGAAAATTGGGGAAAAATCTATATTTATTCGCAAAATCCTAGAGTTCTCATTAATAATTATAAAATATATTACTTGTAAAACTTAATCCACCATATAGATTTATTTTGCAAATAACTACGCTAATTGTTTAGAAAGTATTTTAAAAGGCAACACTCGCTTTACAAACCTCCACGTTTTCGGCAGCGATTTTAATTGTTTATAGTGATTAAAAATAACAATCTTCCTAACTCGACACAGTTTAATTTTTCAACAACTGGTATATTCCACCATACCCATGACTATTCTACCGCCACTTATTTTTTAAACTTTAATTTACTGTTTACATCTGGACCCTTTTTCAAATTAGTTCTCCATTTTAAATAGTAGTACTCCTTTAAATTATCTACACTCCATAAAAATAATGAAATAACTACATATATTTGCCGATCAATTAAGAGAGTAATTATTAATTGATTGGAAAGGTACCCAAATTTTTATTTTATATAATAACTGGGATTACATTTTTTTAATACATCGTTTAAGAAATGGAAAATTTTTAAATAAAACCATTGAAAAAGTTATAAAAAGTTACACAGAAATATTTTATATATATTAAACATACTTCCGTTAAATTAGCCTCCAAATCGCTTGAGAGAGTTTGAGAATCTAAAGAATCGAATTTTATAATAAAAAAATCAACATTAATAATGCCAAAGTAGTAGAATTAAATTTCAGTTTTTATTAGCATTGAATTTCAAAATATTCGCACTCTCTAACGATTAGAAACAAAATTAATCGACAAAGACAATTTTTTCTGAAAATAAAATTTTTTGGCCACTATAAAACTAATATTAAACAGTTTATTTTGTAATAACAAAATGAGATGTTTTACCATTACGATATTAATTCCAAAATAACATAATTAAATTCCATTTTTCGAGAAAAGCCATGTCTCTCAAAAGTTGCCATTTTAAGTCTTTCAAATGATTTCACAAGTGTTGATAAGTTTTTTAAACACTTTCATATATATTTGCAGAAATATTATATCCACTGGGGATGTTAAAAAATGTATGGTATGTAAGTTACATGTTAAAAGTGCACATGTCAATAGTCTGACGATTTGAGCATGGCGAAAAGAAGTCAGTGGGCTAAAAATTGCTCCTGGATATTCCCGGATAACGAAAAAATATAATCTAACAATTTGAACGTAATATAAGAGGATGGCTGGGTCATCAGATTTAAACAATTTCTATAAAACACCGTCATTTTATTGATCATAACCAGAACATGAAGCTGAATCAATACTCAACCTTACGTCGGGTATTTTAACAATTAACACTGTTTGTTGTTATCTTCACTAGTTTAATTATTATACACGGCATATGGAGGATATATCAAAAAAGGGTATAATTTTCATTTATAATTATTTTTTAATTGAATCTAAAAAGTTTGTAACGATAGAAAATATTGAAGCCACAACACAACTTGAGTATCATATGTATTCATAGATTTACCTATTTCATATTCGCCCATTTATTCGTCATCAAGATAAGTTCGGTAAGTCAAAACAGAAACTTTTAATGTTTAGTACATCAGTTTAATTAGACCCCTCAATTCCGATTTCGAAAATTTTGTTAACACAAGTTGTTTGAGAGTAAAAGAAAATCGTTTGAAAATTAATAGTTTTGAAGGAAAAACCATTTCTGTTTTTAAGTTGGCATTCAAATTTTTATTTTCTAGAAGTATTGACTTGAACGTTTAATTTTGTTTCTAATCGTTAAAAAATCAGAGTTTGAGAATAAAATGAAAACTTTTGAGAGACATGACTTTTCTCGAAAAATGGAATTTAATAATGTTATTTTGGAATTATTATTGTAATGTTGGTACAACTGCTCATTTTGTTATTATAAAATAAACTGTTTAATATTAGTTTTGACCCCGGACTGACGTAACGTTAACGTAATGACAGGCTTAGATCAATCAATAAAGTTAAGCAACAGCAGTCACAATCTGTATTCGGATGGGTGACCACCTAGCAGTACTGTGTACTGTTGTTGTATAAAAAATAATATAAATAATAATAATAATAATTCCCTTTGGTTAATGGCTATATAGCTGATAGTAGCTGAAGCCAGAAATTAAAAAAAAAAATATTATTTTTATAGTGGTCACAAAATTTTATTTTCAGAAAAAATTGTCTTTGTCGATTAATTTTCTTTCTAATCGTTAGAGAGAGTTTGCAAATATTTTGAAATTCAATGCTAATAAAAACTTAAATTTAATTCTACTACTTTGGTATTATTAATGTTGATTTTCTTATTATAAAACACGATTCTTTTAGATTCTCAAATTCTCTCAAGCAATTTGGAGGCTAATTTAATGGAAGTATGTTTAGTATATATACAAGTTTTACTGTGTAACTTTTTCAATGGTTTTATTTGAAATTTTTCCATTTCTTAAGCGATGTATAACAACACTGTAATCTCGGTGTAAATAGGAAATAAGAGGGTCCAGTATAAATAAAGCATAGGCTAGGTGTTATAATTTTAAGTGGATCATGTGTTATTTATTTTGTGTTATTATTAACTTTGGTTATCTGAATTTCATGGTGTTATATTAATTTTTTGTTAATTCCTTTATTCATCATTTGTTGTCAAACATTTGATCAAATTTATTATTTATTCGATGTTCAACTTAAAAAAAAAAGATCTTAAATTTTTGTGATCCAAGATGTTACAATTTTTTTTAAGTTGAACATCGAATATTGTTTTTTTTTTTTTTTAATCAATCTTAATGATTTATTATTTATTCGATCAAAACTTTTCTTCGATGTTATTTATATAATTTCGAAAGGTTATGACCTTTGAATTCTAACAGCACTTGCTGAACATGCTTGAACTCTTTTAAATTCTATACAGAATAATATTCATTATTATTATGAATATCAATTGAAGTTTTACAGTAACTATTAATAATTATTACAAAGCAAGTGTAAGCCATTTAAATGTCAATAGTAATAATTATTACTATTATACCCAAAGGCTCGATTATATTACGCATTATAGTCTAGGTAAGACGTGAAATATTTGCGAAAAGTCGTTAGAAAAGTCAAAAATTAGATAGCTCAATTCTGAGAAAGACGTTTTTTTATTTTCTACAAGAAAAATTGCAATTGTTATAAACAAAAAACTCAACAGCATTCGAAAATTACAGGGCAACAAACATTGATAGATACAGATAAACGTTATGCAAAATCGTCTAGTTAAACCATTAATAAGTTTCTATAATAGCAAATATTTCCGTTCAACCTCAACGGAACTTACAGTTCTTTTTACCATACCATTATAGAAGTTCCTTGGCTGCAGTAATAGAAAAAAATACATTAGTATAGATAACGATCCGAATTTTTAGTATGTTATAGTTAACGAAACATATTATTATATAAAATAAAAATTTAGGTACCTCTCCAATCAATTAATAATTACTCTCTTAATTGATCGGCAAATATATGTAGTTACTTGATTATTTTTATGGATCAGTGTAGATAATTTAAAGGAGTAATACTATTTAAAATGGAGAACTAATTGAAAAAGGGTCCAGATGTAAACAGTAAAATAAAGTTTAAAAAATAAGTGGCGGTAGCATAGTCAAGGGTATGGTGGAATATACCAGTTGTTGAAAAATTAAACTGTGTCGAGTTAGGAAGATTGTTATTTTTAATCACTATAAACAATTAAAATCGCTGCCAAAAACGTGGAGGTTTGTAAAGCGAGTGTTGCCTTTTAAAATACTTTCTAAACAATTAGCGTAGTTATTTGCAAAATAAATCTATATGGTGGATTAAGTTACAAGTAATGGGTTTTATAATTATTAATGAGAACTCTAGGATTTTGCGATAGGAATGGTTTGGCTAAAAAAATCGTAGACATACTATTTTTAATTATTTTTAAAAAAGTTTTAAGAGTTTTAATTAAATGTTGCAACACCAAGATATGAAGAAAATTTTTACCCCGACTTAGAGTATCAAATATAATTTTAGTTTATTTTATAATTAATTAGACATATTAAAAACCAATTATACCTGTGTAGATAATTTTTGAAATAAAAAAAAAATTATAGTAGAATGAAGCCAATTGGAAACGGAAGATAATATGATAAAAATGAAAGCAAAAATTAATTACGGACGATCTAAGTTCGAGAAGTAGTGGAGGGAGGGGGAGAGCGTGAGCGTTTAAAGGTAAAATTCTGTTTATCTGAATTTCTGGCAAAACTACAAGTCCTATGGAAAAAAAGTTAAATGGCAAAGTTGTAGGTAATAAAAATATCTACAGCTTTTTTATTTACACTTTTTTCACATAACCTCACATAAAATCTGTCGGTTTATTTTACCAGTATATCAAATTTCATTACTTTTGCATAGGTATTTTTTGTTATTTGCACAATAAAATTGAGATAATAATATATATATTTTTCGAATTTTTATACGTTTTGTATGCTAGAATTTTTCTGCTAGAATTTCAGTTATAAAGTGTAGTTTTATATTGCGTATTACTAGGATTACTATTTTTTATTTTCAAGGTATATAAGTTTGCGTATATAGTTGTAGAAATACTACAAATAAATATCTATGACCATATTACAAAACCAAAATATTTTTATAATTCAAAATTCAAACCAGTACTTAGTAAAATTATAAAAATGGGAAAACTAAAAAGTTGGTGGTAATTGATGGAAATTATTATTGAATAATAATTTTTTTTAAGGCGACAATCTTCGTAAATATTAAATAATCCAGAAAAGAAAACGGCCGACTTTTCCAAATTTTCGAAAAAAGAAACGATATTGTGCTCATCTTAACGAAGCTAATGCTGACGTTTCAGCGATTATTAATCTAGAGGGCGTAGTACTGTACATTAAAAAAATCATTCGGTGAAAAAAAGAAAACACAAATTAGGTCAACAAAATTGTATTTTAAACTTAAAAATATAAAATTGTTTTTGTTTCATAAGAATAATAGTATCAAATTGATTTCAAAAGTAATACTAGTGGAAATTAATTAATTGTATATTATATAATAAATAAAATAAGATCCATTTTCACAATCATTATGTGTTGAAATTTTAAATCTCAAAAATGAATTCGAGAGCAATTCATATATATATATATATATATATATATATATATATATATATATATATATATATATATATATATATATATATATATATATATATATATATATATATATATATATATATATATATATATATATATATATATATATATATATATATATATATATATATATATATATATATATATATATATATATATATATATATATATATATATATATATATATATATATATATATATATATATATATATATAGAATTGCTCTCGAATTCATTTTTGAGATTAATATATATTTATTATAGGAGAGGATCATTATATCATACATACAACCAAAATAACATTTATAAATATATTTATCTCATATTCACACGATGCGACCCATGCATTCATTCTATTTATCAGTTAAGGACAGACGTAATACTTCTTCTAGCATTTGTTGTTCTTTCAGTCGTTCCTGTTCATTTTGATCACGTTCCTGTTTCGATAGCATTAATGCCATATGTAAGTCAGCATCTTCAGAATTTAAGTGCGACGGATCTAGATTGTTGGTTGATTCTGTGTTTACGTTACTGTTGTTTTCCAGTTGTAAGTCACCGGTTAGACCCAAACTTGCTTGGATTGCTCTACAAGGGATATGATAAGTGCATATTATAACATTTAGCTTTAATTTATGTGTACTTAACTAGCAATATACTTTTTGGTTTTGAGATGATATTTATAGTCATTTATTTAAAATAATTATTATTATTAATTGTCGATCTTGATCCTCGATCAAATCTAATCGAAATATTGATTAATCTAAATATTGATTTCACGCCTCATAAATCGAAAGAAAAGTTTCAAAATATGCAAATTTTTCTTCAAAGATTGAATATACTTCGAGTTTCCAAGGTTAATATAAAATACTGCAGTAGAAAATTTTAGAAGACTATTTTTAAGTTCAAGATATTCACTTTAAGACAGTACGATTTTTTTTAATGTTTTGTTTACTAGTTTTCAGGCCCAATTTTAAGAAAAAAATTTTGTTAATAAATTTTCGATTAAAAAATAATGTAAAATTGCCAACAATCTTGAAAGACCTTTATTTTACCTGTGCGAATACTTCGCAAATTTTTTTTTTCAATCCTTATGTAAAAAGAGAAGATTAGGACCGCGCGCCTTTTATTGACGTATTAAAGAAAAAATTAAACAAAAAACAAATCGGTTGGATAGATAGATAAGTCGGAGTCATATAGCCACCCGTCCCCTCTTCTTCCAACTTCTAACAAAATTTATTAACGATCCCTTTTACCACTAAAATAATTTTTCTTAATATCATATTTTGATATACACGCCGATTTGAAAAAACTTCATTATCGATGACATGATGAATTTCGTTTCTTTATTAAAGGTTTACTAAATGAGCTAATTTCAATTAAATTGGGTATAAATTTATAAGAATCGTATACAAAAAGGGATATTTTGATAATTATCTACCAATGATTCAAAAGTTTCAATACGGACCAGAATAAAACAACCAAAAAAAGAAATATTGTTACTTTTTTCGAAAGCGAACATCTAACCTAAAAAATATACGTTTATACATTGGGGCGTATATCCTTGCGTGGAATATAAATATCGATCTCACAATTTACCTCTAAACTATTAAGTGTTTTCTCTAAATTATACAAATTTCAATATCAAATTTACCATAATTTTTTCAAAAATACTGCATAAGTGTTAGTTGATATTAAAACTACAACATAATGATATAAAGCAATGGCTATTAAATACACTTTTAAAATTTTGTATATAGCTTAATTATCGTTAGTGTAACAACTTTTTTTTCTCAGAAAATTATAAAAAGTGGGATGTTTTCTTTTTCGGCGCTAGTAAAAATTTCGATTGGCCCCACAGGCTTTAAATTGAAATTATGCAAAAGGGAATTTAGAATTTTTATCTTAATTTTAAAAACATGAATGTAGTTTTGTAAATATTCGTAATACTTCTTAATGAGTTCTTGTTTTCGAAATATATACGATGATGCTCATTCGTTGTACGATAACTTGATAATTGCAATTTTTTGGTTGTAGGAAAACGGACAATCCATTTTATTACGTGTTGGACACATTGTTTTTAGCATTTATTATTGAATCATATTGATAACAAAGAAATAGATATTTATCAATTTGAAAAATTTGGGAGCAATCAAACATTTTACGAAGTCCTAAAAATAAAACATCCCACTTTTTAGAATTTTAGTAGGTGAAAAAGATTTCACACTGACCATAATTAAGCCATATATAAATTTTTAGATGGCTATTATAAATGATATTATATAATTATAGGCATCCGGACAATAAATTTAATATGTCTTTGTATGCTTTTATATGCCAAATATAAAAATAAAAACTTCGAATTCGATAAGTTCGCAAAAACGAGACAAAATTTTCGCCTTCTGATTATTTTACATATTCACGTTTGAGAAGTGTCCGTGAATAATGGTCGAAATCAGTTTTTTTAAATTATTTTTGTATAATAATATTCAGTTTTCTTGATAAAATTTATCATTCTAAGAAATATTTACTTGTCAATTTTTAGTTATTAATATATGCTTCAAATCGTCTTAAAAATGAAAAGAATAATTAGAGTTTTTATACATTAAACAATTATCTGGAAAAGTCAGGGCATTTCGTTCTTAAGATATAGTAGACACTGATATCTGTGTTTTTTTTATTTTTTTATTGTTATCGGAAGATGATTTAAAAAAAAAAAAACGATTTTGTCCAAGATGTGACAAAGCGGAATGTCCATCATCAAAATTTTATTTTGTTTTTTTTAAATTTTCAGGTTGTTACGTTGCGGATAAAACGATTTTTACGATTTTTATTTGTTATTGAATGATCTTCCTACTACAATAACAAAGAAACAGATGTCATCAATTTGAAGACTTTGGACAAAATCAAAAATTTTATGGGCTCTGTAAAAGAAAATGGAATGGAGAAAATTCCACTTTTCAGCATTTTTGTAGAGAAAAAAGACACATTAATCATAACTAAGCCAGATACAAATTTTTAGAAGTATATTTATCAATGGCTTGGTATGATTACGGGCTTCCAGTCTATTACTACAGTTTAAAACATGAAATGGTAGGACACACTTCTGTTACAGTGAATTTATTGATGTAAAATTATCTGATAACATTGTATACGATAATAACTATTTTTTCATTCAATCTCCCTCCTCCTCGTGAGGAGGAGGGAGAAAAGTTGGAATATTAGAAATTAGCCACAGCAATCGATAAAGCTAAAAATGTTAAGCAAAAAATGATGTTTTTTCGCAAAGAAAATACCATTTTAGTCATCTGTTATTAAAAATGTCTAAATAATTTCAAGAAAATGCTTGTTATCGAACGATTTTTCACGAATATGTAAAAAATGCAGCTTATGAAAATCAAAAAGATTTGTTTTTTAATTTGTGTAGATAGTATTAACCGAATTGTTCGTTGAAGGTATGATTTAGTTCGGGGAATAAAGTTTTTAAGTTATTCGTGAAAAATCAGATTTTTTTTAAATATACTTATCAACATTTGTCGAAAAAGTAATGACCTTTTGAAAAAAACTTTATGGAACTTTAAAAAAACTTTATGGAACTTTAAAAAGACTTTACAAGAGTGGAAAAGGTAGCACTCAAAATAAATAGGTTAACATTTTAGTATTTAACATATAAAACATAATTCACATTAATACATTCATTGTATTATATTTTCTATGTTAACACCTCCAGGTACTTCATATCTTACGCGGATTGATAATTTTGAATAGGTAGGAACAGGCAACATGAAAATTTGTAAGTCAATTTTAGCAATATCTTAACACAAAAACAAACACCTAGTTAAAAAGCAGTGTGACTTTATTAACCCAAAATTTTTAAGTTGCAATTTTTTTTTAAATCTTTAAATCTTTTTAGTCTTTTTGAAATTTAAATACCCTTTAATTCAATATAATAGAAAATCAATACCCTAGAGCATGTTATCGAGTCCAAACTTTAGTCGGGCGGTTTTAAAATTGAATTTTGTTAATTTCGAAAAAGTAAAATTGCAGCAACTTGAAATATGGACAAAATAAAATTATAAGTAGAAAAAATATATTCCGAAAGAAAAGTAATAGGCATGGTGACAGATTTTGAAACACTCTTCTAAAATATACGTAAATGTCTACTATTACCGAAAAAAACATAAAGGCAACAAAAAAACTAAGTTTTAAAGTAAATTATAGAAGTTTTTTCTATTTAATTTGAATTAATCACGAAAACGCTTGTAATTAAGAAGGAAGAGACGCCTTCTTAATTACAAGAAAATTATAAAATGAATCTCCATGTAAATAATGTTATTTCTAATATAGTATATGCCTTTTACAGTTCAATTTGATTAGTTTTACAACGAAAATTTTCTGAATCTTTAAGCTATCTAATCAATTATATAATCACTTTACAGAAAATTTTAAGAGTTGTAGAAACGTTTTAAGTTTTAAAAAAGAATGTTTTTTTTTGTTTGAGTAAATGAAAAAATAACTTTTAAACTAAATAGAATTTTTTTACTAAACCGAACGGGTTTCAAAAAAGTTAAAGTTATTCTATTTTTGGCACTAGGATAAATTAATTATAACATTTTTTTTTTTTCGATTAATTGTAACATCAGTTTTCTCCAAATTATTGTTCTTTTTTGTTATTTGACGTTAAATGCATTTACAGAAATAAAAAACAAATTTTTTCGCTTGGTTTTTTTTACAATCAACTATAAGGTTTTCGATATATATAAACTATGTAATGCATTATGACATCATTTTTCAATGATTGATGTGATTGACGTTTCAATCAATATAGAAGAATGCAAAATATTATACTCTTATTTTAATATGTTATTAATCTTAAAATTTATATTAAAACAGAACCATTTTTTAAATCGTTTCAACATATATTTACCCAAATACAGTATTTTTGTGATTCTTTAATACTATCAATAGGCCTATTTTCGTGGTATGTAATACCTACAAGGTAATCGGTAAAAGTTTGACATGAGCGTGAAGTAGTCAATATTTTGAATATTATATGGACATATGGGATATATATATATATATATATCAAAATATTCAACATAGATCTCATTCATCCAACAAATAGATATTTTGAACAAAATAATTCTAGTAATTCTCTAGTAGCTGGCAAAGTGATTAATGTAATTTATCTAAACTCTCCAATAAAGCAATTTAAATTATTTCTACAACACATAAAATTCGAACTATTTTTTAAGGGATAGTGCTGCTTCGAGAAAACTACACATTTATACTTTCTTAGTAGACAGTTTTGTTGTTGATTTTAGATCATCGGTATTAGGAACATTCAATTTATTTGATTTTTTACACGGTTCATATCCTCTGTTTAATACACATTAAAAACAAAATTGTTAAAAAATAAAAATTAATTAAATTGTCTTATACAAAGTGTTACAAAATTTTGGACCCATTTAACTAACTATATAATTTAAAATCTGAAAATTGATTTTTTTATAAATACAAATAAACGATTTTTTTAATGAAATTTAGGAAAAATATAAGTTTGGCCCTAGCTATCTGTAGCACCTTGTAATATTCCTAAGTATATTTACTTTTGTAATTGCCTTTCTTCTTCTGTAACTATATTTGGAGTAGCTGGGCGTGATGGCCTTTGAGCTTTCAGAGCTTCCCATATGTCCACCTAAAACAGAATTATAATGTCTATTTTTTAGATCCAGAATTGAATTTTCCCACAATCTTGGATTTTTCTTTTGATAAATTTTTTAAAACTCCCTTTTCCTTTATATATCCCAATAGTTGCAAGAAACGAATGGTATAAGTTAATTAAAATAAAATTTCCTGAATATTGACCATTTTTTAAATCGGTTCAACATATATTTTTATATAGACTTTTCCAGAAACTCAAAATTTTTTGAGTATTCCAGAATTTCTCTGATCAATAAGTACTACGCTGATCAAATTTCTATGGGAAAATCGTTTTACACTTACCTCATCTTTTTCACTCCCCACTTCAATTAAACTCTGTTGGATGGCATATTGTAATAAATCATCCTCTTCTTCTATACTAAACTGTCGTCTAGTATCAGCTCCTGTAACCAACGATAATTCAAAATTCAAAACCTCTTAAAAATTGCCATTCACATAAATATATTTATCATACCAAGGTGATTATATCCTACAGGAATAGTAAAACAAGAATCATCAACCACACATGTAATTCGATCATTTTCTTCTATTCTAGAAACGTTCGGAATTTCATTGTCCATACCAAAAATATTACCAAATGTAATTCGTGCATTTAGTACATGGAAGAGAGGTATTTCTACAAAATTTAACATTTCAAGTTATAGAATCGCGTATAGTGAAATAAAAAAAAAGCACCAATCTAAATCTTTAATGTTTACTTAAAATTACAAAAGCACATGATTTTTTTAGTGTATTTTAAAATTTATTCGGTTTAAAATAAATGTTTTACTTGTATAAACAGAATTAAATATGATAAAGACTTAAAAGCATAAAAATCGTATATTTTGTAAATTTAAACAAATACATAAGATTCAGGCCTGTTTTTTTTTTTTTTTTTTTTTAATTTAACTATACATTTAATAAGATGTTTTATGTGTATTACCAATTTTAACAGGAAAACCAGCTGGAAGTTGCATTTGAATAAAGTCTTTTAATTTTGCAAAATGTGAACTAGATATTGCCATTAAATCTACAATTGGCATAATTTGTTCTTGTAATGATAATGGATAATTTTCACTTAACCATAATGTAGCTTTAAATTTTTGTATTTTGGTATTTACTTCTTTGGGTCGTCCTATATCCCTGCCATTTAAATCACAGTTTTTATCGAAATACTCTTCAGGTGTTATGTTGCATGGATTACCGGAATGTGTATATTCTTCCTGTAAAATAAATAAACGTTAACATTTTCAATTTTTTTTCCAATGACTAGCTTTTTCTGTTTACTAGATAACTCATACAATTAGACTTTTGAAAAAAATTTGTTGTTATAATTGGAATGATAATGTTTATATTTAATAAAAAAAAATTTTTTTTTAATTTTTTCGTTATAATTGTAAAATTTATTCAAATTTTAAAAAATTTTTAGATTCAGTACGGAGCATATCCCGAACGATCCTGGACCTAATTTAACGTTATTACGATCCAAAAAATATTTTTTAAATTTATATTCTACAAGACTTTTGACGTGAGACTTTTCCATAGAATTTGTAGTTTTGCCGGAAATCGAGATAAACGTTGTTTTACCCTTAAAAACTCACCCCTTTCTACTTGCCGACCTCACCCTCCTCCACTCGCCTGAAATTATTTTTCCTTTCATTTTTGTTAAATTCTCTTCCGTTTTCAATGGGTTTCATTCTATTATAATTTTTTTTTGGTTTCAAAAATTATCAACTATAGTCTAGTCTACAGCCTCAAGTCTACAGCCTCAGCCTAAAGTTAAAAATTTAGCGCTCAAATAATTTTACAAGACTTACATTACTATTTGCATTGACCATAGATTTTTCTTCAATTTCCGCAATACCCAAAAAACTTTGAAGAGGTGTTTTTGGTTGTTTAGCTTTCGCTTTATCAATATCTGTTAAATGTTCAGTCCGAGTTTTTGTAACCAATTCTACATTTGTTGCACTAAATACTTTACAGTCAAAACCATTCACTATTTCTGTTTTATCTGATCTCCACCCCCAAATTCCAGCTTTGTTTCTGAAAAAAAAAATTAATCATAATTCAAATAATTTATAGATTATCATAAATTGATCGTACCGTTCAAAACTGATTTTATCTGTGTCAATATATGTTGTACTAAGTGGAGTTGTTAAACGTTGTTCAACAGCTTGTTCTGGTGGAGTTAATAATAAACCTTCAGCTTCGGCTACACGCATCGCTTCTATATATACTTGTCTTGTTTCATGATCGACTTCCATCATTGTTGCACCGTCATCTGAAGAAATCTCATATCATTAATAATAATAAGCATTTAGTGAAGAAACCGTGAAACAATATATATGGTACAGTTAAAGTATAAATTCCAATTCAAGTGTAAACTAAACTAAAATACTAGCTCGATCAGAAAACAGAAAAGATCATATCTAAGCTGTAATGCAAATAATTTTTATTTTTTGTCATCTATCTATATATATATTATATATATATATATATATATATATATATATATATATATATATATATATATATATATATATATATATATATATATATATATATATATATATATATATATATATATATATATATATATATATATATATATATATATATAAATCAATTGCTGTTCGTTAGTCTCGCTAAAACTCGAGAATGGCTGGACCGATTTTGCTAATTTTGATCTTGAAATATTTGCGGAAGTTCAGGGAAGGTTTAAACGGTCAGAAACATAAATAATAAGTATCGGAAAATACTATAAACGACAATTTAATTTTCGAATACAAAATATTCCTAGCTGTGAAACATCTTTTGTTTTTTTTTTCTAACATCTTAAAAATCCTATTAGCATCATTTCCATAGAAACCAAAGTCTAAATTTGAAATTCAAAATAAAACTTCTTTATCTCTTCTCACTAGCAGTATGTTGAACTGTCAACTGTATAAAGTGTGCATATCATATTGTTCAAGTACTACCAGAATCATTCGTGGTTCAGGAGTTCCATATATCTTTCATCAAGTGTATGAGTACCACAGCATAAATTATCGGATGAACGCGGTACCGGGTGTACCCCACCAAATACCAGGTAAATATCGAGTGCATAAAATGTACCGGATGCACACTAAATACCGGGATTTCGATAAGAAAGGAATTTGCCCCTAAGGGTAGATTTGCATTCGCATGTAATCGATGTAATATAATTTAATAAAACGGGAAAATTAACACAGCAACCAATGAACCGGGCGGGTCTGCTTTAAAATATAAATTAATATCATTATTTATTCAGATTTGCCTCAGCTTTTATTATTTAGAAATAGTGTTAAGAATATGTAGTTATGCTTAGAAAATGTTGATGTTGATTAGAAATATCTGGCAAAACGACATTTGCCGGGCCAACTAGTTATAAATAAAAAGCTATATCAAAATGAAAAAAATTATATATTCAGTACGGAGCGAACCCCGATAGTTCCCGGACCTTATTTAACATGATTCCGTCACACGCGAATAACGTTTATAAAGCAAGCTCCCAGGGCCACCAGATATTATTTTCTCACAATTGAAATGTGTGAGGCAAAGTAGAGCTTTATATTCTTAGTCTTTACTTTTATGTATGATATTCAAGGGAATTATTTCAATATTGTATATGAGCAGTTAGACCAATCGTAGGGACCAATCATCCCCACAGACACATATTAAGTGTGAATGAGACATGTGTCTGGAGGGATGATTGGACCTTATGATTCGTCTGGTTGTTGATGGCGATTTTGAAAATCCTCCTTGTGTAAAATCTAGACTAAGAATATAAGTAGGATTTTTTTTGAAATATTAAAAGTGTCCGGCAAAAGTTATCGCCGATAGGTGTCTGGTAGTATAGAATATGAATTTTTAAAATATTCTTTGGCTCATCGAGACTATAAGAAAAATTGTCTTTTACCTATCTTAAGTATCCTGTACCTGCCTGTACCGCGGGCACAATATTCAAACAGTGAAAGTACATACTAGAACTACCTTATCTCACATATTTTATTTATGAGAAAATATGTAAGGCTGCCGACTTTGAGTTCTTGGATCATATATTATTAGATTATGTATAAGAAAATCAAACACTGAAATTATTTTAACATTATTGCGTCATGAATCGTTTTTAGGTTTTTAAATTTTATAATTTTAAAAGTGCTCAAAATTAATTTAAAAACCATTTTTAAAAGTTTTTCACACACTATCAATATCGATTATTATAAAGTTTTAAAATTCATTAAAAAGAAGGTATTTTTTTAAGCTAAATTTAACAAGCGTTTGTTAAATCACTAATTATTTATGTGTTTTATTATGTACGGTCAAGTTTTATTGGGTCAAATTAGTTGAGCAATATCGTTTAACAGTTTCCAAAGTAACTTACTACCAAATTTTAAATATATCTATATGTATACACATATATATATATATATATATATATATATATATATGTATACATATAGATATATATATATATATATATATATATATATATATATATATATATATATATATATTTAGGTATGTTAAAAATTCATTAAATATTTTACGGTCATTTCTAAGTATGCATAATTTTTTAGGTACAATAAAATATCAAATTATTTTATTATCTGTAACTATAATTTATAAGTCTTTAGATAGTAGATTACTTAGTAAATACCTGTGCGATGTCGGGGTGGGATTACTAGTATATATTAAAAAAATGTTACTACTTACTTTGTCCTTTAAATATGTAACTCCTATTCCCTCGTTGCCAACTCGTGTGATCAAATCCTAATAATGTGGTATCTATTCGAACGTTTGAACCTTGTTTGTATACTTTATACGTATCACTTGGACACATTCTTGAAACTAGAGGCACTAAAACATTCAATTTATATAATTAAATAAATAAAACAGAAAAATTAATGGGTTCAAGTTTAGTTTACCCCAACTTGTGAACTCCCATTTCATTTCAACATAAAAGTCTGGTGCTTGTTTTAATCGTTGTAAAAGTTCTGGTATACCAGCAACACGACTTGAATACCTTTGAAAATCTCGACGTTCTAATACTAATGCTAATAACTCTGGATCACCAGTTGCAACTGCTTCTTGGACGGCTTTGGGTAAAAACAATAATATTTAAGTATTTATATTCATCGAAGAGAATTTGTATATTGTACAGCGAGTTTTTGCATTCAAAGAGGTAACCAAAATGAATTATTGAAAACAAATATTATTTGTAAACAAAAATCCACAAATCTATTTTGTTCAGAATTAAATTTCGGGAAAATTTTTTTATTTAATTATTATTTTCTTGCAGTTCTAAATTTCTTTGTTTATTATTTACGCCCTAAGTTTTGTGATTATCTTTTGTAGTGATTTTCATAGAATTCACAAAATTGGGCTTAAAAATTTTCAGTCTAAGATAAAAAAAAGTTACGACTCTTTTATTTTAACACGTTAGTTTCTTATTTATACGTAAATTAAATACGCAAATATTCTATAATATGAAAGTTTGGGCAGAACATGTCTGGGGTAATATTATGGGCACTGGAAGTAGCGTAAATTTGATTTGGTTAATTCATACTATGTAAAATTGATAACAGTTTTGGCTTTGAGCTTTTTTGTCATAATAAAGTGCCAAAATTTATGAGAAATATTTTCAGATAAATTTAACACAAAAATAATCATCGGTTTAATTGAAGATAAAGGTCGGTCACTCATATAAAGAAAAATATTGAAAATGTTTAATTATTAAGTCCGTAACTGACAAAAATGTTTATACACTATCAAATTTTCATATGACAAATTTTTTATTTTTTTACAAGAAGTTTTTTATTTCAATTTGAAACAATACTTAATAAATATTGAAAGGAATGTTACTTTATACAATGGCTGGCGGTTTTAAAGACATTGTAATAAGTAAGCCTAAATAGGGTAGTTAACTATCTTAAAAATGTTGATTTTCTAATAAAATCTCAACAACCACAAAATATTTTGGCAAATTAAACACGATTTCTTGCAATAAAATTACATTAAAATTTAAACCTTTTTTTATAAAAGTAAAAACGCGTTGTGCCATTTTAATAAGAATACTGATATAACACACGCATAACACATTAAGAACTTACACTTTCAAATTTTTTACTAATTAAGATAACTGTTTAGATTGAACTGACAGATGACAACTAATAATTTATACCAACATGACGTCACGCCATTACAGCTCGTGTTTTATGTCACGTGACATAAAGATAGGGTCACGAGAAAATATCAACTTTTAATTTTAATATTATAAAATAATGATGTGCTTTTATGACTTAATTCATATTACTTAATTATACTTATACATAAATTTTAATTTTTGTTAAATTTAATAATTTATTTTTCACTACTAAAAGTAATTTATTTTTCGGATGTTATTAAAACTTCGAATCAATGATTCCAAAAGTTATCACAATTTGAAAAATAGCCATATTTAAAAGGTTTAATATTATTTAGGAGAAAACTTATGAACTTATATTTTTCAGATCACCTAGAAGCTTAGGGTGTTGGTCGAAAAGAGGTGCATACAAAAAAAAAACTATCAACTATCGAAAATGCTCAGTAATTCACGTTACAATTTTTTTCAAGGTCAAGTTCTTAGAATGTTATAGAATATCTTTTCTAGAACAATTAGAAATCACGGTATTTTCAAGAAATTTTTACAGAACACTCAACTGTGATCCGAATCCCCAAAAAGTTATTTAGGATGAGTTACACAAAAATTTTCAGAAATTTTCAGTCATTTTTAAGAAATTTCAATATTTTGATTGAAAAATTTTTAAAAATAATTTTTTTTCGTCTTTGAATAAATGAAAAAAATACGTATAAGTTTGAAAATACTTAAAATAAAATATTGTTAAAAAAGAACAACAAAAATTTTTGTAAGTTTAATTTTTAAAACTATAAAACATAAATATTTATAATAATATAATAAAATGGTGGTATTGGGGTAGAAAAGCCATTAATTTTTACAATGTTACTATAACATTTTTTCCAAAATTCATCCAAAAATCGAGGGGCCCTTGATATTGTTATCGTATGTTTTTTTTTTTTTTGTGATAAAAAAAGTATTGTTTTTCGTTATTCAATAAAGTATCAAGAGATGGATCAAATTTATCTTTTTAACAGGAGGAAATGAAACTTGATACTATTTCATTATTATAATTATCAACACACCTAATAAAATTGTAATTCTTTGGAATTTGACATTTAAATATAATATAATTAATATTCCAACAATTAAAAAATAAATATAACAATGTTTTATTCTACATTCCAGCTATTAGTCACTACTAGTAGCTGTAATAGAATACCTACCGTAAATTGTACTGTTCCATCGGTTTTATTGTCCTCTTCATATTCTATGCACGGTGCGAAAACGATAATACAAAATATTCTACCACAAGCGTTTAAAGGAGTTTAACTTCCTCCCTGAACTTATGTAAATGACGTTCAAAAATTATTTATAAGTTATTAAAATTATTCAATTTGCATACATATCAATCTAAATTGACTCTCGTTATAAATAAATAATCAAAATCATAAAAAATTACCTGTCCAGCCTTCGGAATTTTCACAATTTACATTTGTATCATATTGTAATAAAGTTCGAACGGATTCTAAATGTCCTAATGTCACGGCTAATATTAAAGGTGATCGTCCTCGATTGTCTTTTTTTTCCTTATCGTGCTAAAAAGATAACAGATTTTGTACTATGGCTTCAATACACAATATTATAATCTTAAATATTAATTTTTATCGATTATGACACACTTATTTTCAGTTTAAAGGTTTCATTTTTTTATATTAATTATTTTATATTAAACTTATTTTAATCTAATTTTAATTAATTAAATTTGTAAGTTTCAAAAAAAATTTTCTAAGGCCAATTTTATTCAGCTCAACAAAGTGGCTTAATATTAAAATTTTTAGAAATGAAAACAAATTATTGAAAAAAAAAATACTTACAATATTTTTAGCTAATTCATCATGTAACTCCTTAAATAAATTATTCCAGACTAACCAATGTAGGGGATATTCGGATTTGATATATTCTGTTGTGGTCATTTTTTGCAATGCAAAAATGAAAATGTATAAAATAAGACACTTTTTGAATCACCTATGGTTATTAAATTTTTTTCGGTATTTAATTAAGAAAAACTGTGAAAAATTTGACAGCTGCTTTCACTTCATAAGAATGAAATGACAGATAAACCCCTACCTTCGGTGGTGAAATTTAACTGTAGATAATCAAATTACTCACACTCCGAAGTATACCGAAAGACGATCTACAAGAATTATCATATTTATTGTAATGTTTTTTTTAAAGTAAATTTTTATTATTTAATATTTAAATTATTTAACCATTGAAAGAAAAAGAATTTAAATTTATGAAATAAAAAGCCGGTTTTTTTTTCGAAATATGTCATTTTTAAATTAGTGAATTATGGTATTTATATCGACTAGTGGCTCCAGTAATTTCTAGTTCTAGTTCGTTTTGAATTATTTAATTTCATTTTTATAATATTTTTTTCGTTAACTAGATAGAAAAACGAATTGGGGTTCAATTTTACATCATTTTAAATTAAAAAAACTAATTCGAAGTTTGTCAATTTTAAAATCAGTGAAGTAAAATATTACAAAGATATAAGATATATGGATTAATAGTTGTTGTTTTCCCTATACTCACAATATAGTCGGTATATTGTTCATATACATGTGAACAACATCTATGCGTTCATAGTATGCTATTTTATCCATTTTTAAACCTATTCTTAAGACTCAAACCTGAAATTTATTTTAATTGTGTTTTTTTACATAGATAATAGATGGTGATGCCTTTCAATATAAATACCTCTTTGATACATATTTTTATAAAAAAATCAAAATATTAAATTTATCCATTTTATATACAAAAGAAGGCTTCCCCAAAAAGAATTATATATCTAATAAAGAAAATGGGAATAATATTTGAAAAAATAAATTAAAAATTGGTAAAAGGTAATTAAAAAATGCAGTATTATTAATTTTTATAAGCTTTTTTAATTTCGTTGAAATAATCAATACGTATTTGACAGACTAAATTTTAATTTATTATTAAAATTATCTCTGTTTTACCGTCAATATTTTCATGCAATTATTTCTCAAACAGTTCACATATTCTATGCCTATGATAAGTAATCTAATCATGAAATGCATGGCGCTGCCACATATGTGTTAAAAGTACTAACATATATAAATTCCTATTCTGGCTGACATAATGGCAAGTATCCATAGTAGCCACTGCTATTTTTTTTTTTTTCTTTTTTAATATTAAAACAGATTATTTTTTAGCTAATTCATCATGTAACTTCTTAAATAAATTATTTCAGAATACCAACTTTTATCAATAAAATATCAATTAAAAATATGATCCTGAAGTAGTATACCTACCTCAATGTTATTATATTATAGAAAAACTTTACATACAAGAACAGACGAAGTGACAAGACAAAAAGGGTAACATAATAAATATGTTACCTGGCAACATAATAAATATGGGTGCGTTCTCATATTCCAACACTCCCTCCTGAACGCAAACCCATTTTACTTATACAATACAAATGTTTTTCTAGCGTTACACCCTTTGTTAAATTATCATATATCATATTACAACCATTAATAAATAGAAATTTAACTTTACCCTTTAATATGTTTTCTCTAAGAAAGTGTAATCTAATATCTATGTGCTTAGTCTTAGGTTTATAACAATCTGTTGACGCTAGTCTTATTGCACTTTGATTTTCACTATAAATAACTAACGCACTGTCCAGGCCTTGGTCCAGTTCTTCCTGTAGTTGACGAAGCCACAAGGCCTCCTGGGTCGCCGACGCCATCACCATATACTCGACCTCTGCTGTAGATAGGGCTACAGTCTGTTGCTTACAGGAACTCCAGGATATGCATGCATTTTGATAGATAAAACTGGAACCTGTGCATGATCTCCTGTCTAATGGGTCACTTGCCCAATCTGCATCGCAATACCCAGTTATTGCTTTAGAGTCTTCTTTGACATAACATAACTTGAGATCCTTGGTGCCCTGAAGGTATCTCATGATCCTTTTAACTCCAAGCCAGTGTTGAACTTCTTCCTTACAGGGTTCTTCAGGTGACTGTATTCCATACTGCTGTCAGGTAAACAAGGTAAGTACACAGAATTATCAAATTTATGTACACTTTCTAAAAATACAACATCTCTACTCTTGATGATTTTATTAGTGCCTGGATCTAGCAATCTGTATCCTTTGGTAGACTCACAATAACCAACAAAGATATATTTTCTAGATTTAGCATCCCATTTTTGGCGTTTTTCTTTAGGTATTTGAGCCATAACTTCAGAGCCAAAAATCTTTATATTAGATAAATCAGGTTTCTTACCGGACCACATTTCTATAGGTGTTTTATCATCAATTGACTTTGTAGGTGATCTATTCATTATGTAAGCCGCTGTTGCTAGGGCCTCTCCCCAATATAATTTTGACAAATGAGCATAAAGTAACATACATTTGGCCCTTTCTACCAATGTTCTGTTCATCCTCTCTGCAAGGCCATTCTGTTGGGGTGAGTATGGGGTACTTGTTTGGTGTTCAATCCCATGCCTACTTAAAAACCCATCAAATTCCTTGTTACAGTACTCTCTTCCATTGTCTGACCGAACAATTTTTATCTTAGTACCAAGTTCATTCTCTACTCTACTTTTAAAAGCTTTAAATACTTCCAGAATGCTCAATTTATCTTTCAAAAAATAAACATATACTTTTCTAGTGAAATCATCAATAAAGGTAATAAAATACTTCATACCTCCCAGAGATGTTTGCTCCATCGGTCCACATAAATCAGTGTGGATGAGCTGCAGTGGTTGTGATGCTCTCGAACCAATATTATTGAATGGCAGTCTACTTTGTTTACCTTGGAGGCAGGTAGTACATCTGGTTATACCTTTACTTTGTTCTTGAAATGGGCTGACTCCCTCTACACACTCTGGTAACTTGTTTACATGTGTGAAGTTCAGGTGTCCCATGCGCCTATGCCATAGGAAAACATCATAAATGTTATTTGAACATGTTAAGTTTAAAAAAACTTCTCTGTGAGTATTTAATTGGTACAAATTGTTGATTAGAATAGCTGAACACAGGAATTTATTGTTTTTGTCATAAATATCACATGATTTATCTCTAAAATTTACTTTACAGCCATTTTTCACCATTGCACTTACTGATAGGAGATTGGCAGCAAGTTTTGAAATGTATAAAACATCTTTTACCTGAATTTTAATTTGATCCTTACTATTTATATACAAATTAACCTTTCCTATTTTCTCCACAGGTAGCGGTGTCTTACTGGCAACTGTTATGGTGGGTATCGGTGGACTTTCCATATCATACATCCAGTCACATCTGTTAGTCATGTGCATGGAGGCACCGGATTCCACATACCATTGTTCCGTATTCATAGTCATTGGTGAAGCTGAAAATGCTGCAACAAAACTTTTACTGGTGTCTACTTTCTCTTCATTTTCTTCTTTGTGACACGACAATTCTTTGCAAAATGTCCATGTTTATTGCAATTATAACATCTAGGGGCCCTCTATTGTTTTGGACCTTAGCAGTATTCCTTTGACTTGCTACTTTCCTAGTGAAGAACGCTGTGCTTTCTGAGCATTGAACTTCCTGCAGGACCTTCGTTTTAATGGAATCTGCGCTAATCTATATCCCTGAACTCTCCAGACCCATTATCATTGGGTTATATGTTTCATGTAAGACAGCTAGCATGAGTGTACCGAGCCACTCATCATCAATCTCAAACTTTATATTCTTGAGTTTGTGAGCAGTTGACATGATCTTGTTCACATAGTCGTCTACGGTTCGTGAGCTGTCCAATGTAGTTGTGATGAGATCTCTTAACAAGGCTACTCTTCTGGACAACCCGCTGTCATCAAAAGCTTGTTGTAAACTGTCCCAGACTTCTTTACATGTATTTTCACTCTGTACATGCACGTAGTTGACAGGATCTAGTAGGAGTATCAGCTTAGACTTTGCCTTTACTTCTTTCTTTTTATCCTTGTTGGTACCATCGACACAGTCCCATAGATCTTCTAGTTTAAAATAAGCCTCCACGGCGAATTTCCAACTCGCATAATTGTCTCGTCCTACGAGCCTGTCTATGTGAAAGGGATTGTGACTAGTATTGGACATCTTTTTCATGTATTAATAGAGTTTTCAATAATGACGCTAACTTCGGGGTTAGAGCGGTACCTAACCATAGAACACTCCGGCCGGTTTTTCTTTTTATAAGTTCACGGAGTTTTTCGACTGTCAGTTACTAATTTTAACTATTACAACCATCATCTACGCTCTGCTACCATGTTGGCAATAACTGGGTTGATAAATAAATAACTTGAACTTGAATAGAAAAATGCCACACGTATATTATAGAAAAACTTTACATACAAGAACAGACGAAGTGACAAGACAAAAAGGGTAACATAATAAATATATTACCTGGCAACATAATAAATATGGGTGCGTTCTCATATTCCAACAATTGTCAACATTTCCTCTATCTCTGTTTATTGCCGAAAATATTTATCGCTGTTTATTGCCGAATTATTCCATAATGTTTGGAACAAAGTAGTGTACTGACCATGTCCGCTTCTCCCATAAATAATTTTATTCATACGCAATTTTTTTGATCACCTTTGCAAAAGTGAATGTACTATATACCAAAATTTTTAAACATCTTTTGGTTCCATTATTAGATGAAGTTACTGTTTAATTAATAGCTATATAAATATCGTTTATTGTACGATATATAACACAATAAATACTATTTGCATTTAAGTCATGTATTTTTAAAAATAACAAAATGAAAATCACACAAGTTTGAACCATGTTTATTACAATAATAATAAACAAAAAAACCAACATCCGTTCGACATTCGCTAAAATCAATGCTCGTAAAATAAAGCTAGAACATCCGTTGCTAGTGTGACTGCTTGTATTTAACACAATAGATATATTTGGTAAAAGAAATACTAGTTTGGCAAAGCGATAATATAACACTTTTGATCAGACTTTTTTAACTTTTAATGATAATCATATGTCGAGTCTTTAATAAATTAACTCTGTTAGTTTTTTCTTAACCTGTTTTGTTTATATTTTAAATGATTTTAGTAAAAAAAGATTAATGTGTTGAAATTCATTTATAGACACTGTAAAACGACTACTCATAATACAATTTAGTTTGTTAACAAGTAATTTCAAGAATAAATTAAATAATATATATTTTTGGATAATATTATAATATAGAATGTATTGGCATAACTTAATAAAAGAACTGTATAAATTTATCTCAGTTTATTAACTTTAAGTTATCGAAATAAGTGAAAAGAATATTGCTTGAAAATGTATGAGGATTAATTTCCATTTACCACATTTCTCTGTTCATATATAAGGAAAAAAAGTTTTGTATGAAAATAAATATTTACGTCTTGCAGACCGTCGTTATTGCAATGATGAAGGAATTGCCGCAATGTTGAATCAATCTACTGCAACGTTGTCAAGACAATTAGATGATTTATACCTAGAGAAAGATGTTTTTCCCCTAGTCACTATCCATACATAATAAATATGTATAAAAATTTATTGAGTTGAGGATTTGTTGAAATGAGTAATACTGTAGGTAAAAGCTTTTATGTATTTGAAAACGTTACATACGAATCTAAATTTACGTACGGTTGTGGCTGCATTATGATGGAAGTATTGCACTTTCACTATTTACCTATGCACAATGCACACGTCGCGATTTCATTGATGTGATTTTCTAATGGAAAGTAATATATATTATAATTTATTACAATTTGGATATTGAATTTGATGATAATTTTTCCATTATTTGAATTTCCATTTTCCCGTTTATCCGTTCGTCCACAAAATTACAAAATTAACATCAAATTTAATATCGAAATTGTATATATATATATATATAAGATATAAATTTTATATATATATATATATATATATATATATATATATATATATATATATATATATATATATATATATATATATATATATATATATATATATATATATATATATATATATATATATATATATATATATATATATATTATTATTATTATTATTATTCTTTTTTCAGAAATGGAAAACAAATTTCGAATTTTATTTAAAGTTTTCATATAATTGATGTTTGGTTTTTCTTTAATTTCATTATCTCATTATCTCTATTATGTTAAAATCTTTCATCAATAATTTATTATTATCTGCCATTATAATAATGTGTTCTTATATTTCAATATTATCCATAAATAATTTTGTATTTAATTACTTTTCAAATTAAAGAATTAATTTTTCTGAAAGATAGGCGATAGCAGAAAAGACGTAGCATTCTTTTATTGTGATGAAATCTAGTACAACTTGTAGATTACATTCAGTATGATCCACTTGGTGGTCATAACAATCATGCCCCCGAACACGGTTTTTGCCGTTCTACTAGCTGGTGGCGTTCCAATCACAATGGAAAGGATTTTGTGCATTTAAAGCGTTTAGTTAAATTACAAATGGCGGATTTGAAAATCAATCAGAAGCTTAGGAAATGATTATTTTTATTAGCCTTGATTAACATTGGTTATATTAAAAAAATTACTATTCAATTTTTTTATATTTCATTTTAGTGAAGTATTTCAGACGTTTAAATATAATCAAAAATTTTAAATATAATAAAAAGTAATCTGCTAAAGAAGCATAAGTTTCCAACAAATTATAATTTTAATATTCATAAAAAATAATTTTTCTGCAACTTTTAGACTTGAAAAAATGTTCTAAAATAATTAATAACTATTAACTACCGATATAATTAATAACAATTTAGAACTACCTAATTTAAGACATAAAACTTATAGATGGATTGTTTCATAATAGTGTAATGTATAACGTATAACAATAACTATTCACTATGGAAAATAGTCAGCTGAGTGTGTTATTATTTTTGTTACTATGGCGTTAAGAATTTAATATAATATAATCGCATTTTTGACATGAAAACAACTTAAAATAATTTGATAATGAATAATTATTATTGTTGTCTATGGAAAATAGTCAGCTGAGTGTGTTATTATTTTAATATGGCGTTAAGCATGAAATTACTAAAAGCGCGTTTTTAACATGAAAACAACTTAAAATAATTTGATAATGAATAATTAATTATGAATTGAAATTAACCGCAACGACCTTCGGTCGTCATATGGAACGGCTGACTGAGTGTTTAGCGCTGTGAGTTCCAAGTAGATTGCGCTGAGGCCTATATCAGTCTATATTTCTTGCGTCTGTATTCTGTGAGGAAATGTCATAGACTACCATCGCCTTACTTTTTCGCGGTTATTTTTATATGTTTTGAGTTGAGATACATTTATTGTACCTTTCAAAACGTGTGATTAAAAATTGTGTTTTGTAAAAATAGGAGTCTAAAAAATTGTGTTAACATGACATTAGGTGAAGTTAAAACTAATTTACCATGGTAATCTTATAAACTTTCTGTAATTATGGGTATACCAATTTATCTTATGTTTAATTTTAATTAAATGTATTCATTCTTTTTAGGGTCGAAAAATACCGACCAAGTACTTTGGATGATTTAGTGTCACATGAAGATATTATTAAGACAAGTAAGAATTTCTTTATTTTATTACTTAGCACGGGGAATTGACAGATTATATTATTGAGTAACGCAATCCGTACATGAGTGGATTCTTTAACATGAGTTGTAAATTCAGGTATCCCTGAAAGAAAACAATTGTATACATGTACTATTAAATCATATCGTAAATGATTCATAATGAATTAGAATTGGAATTTTTCTTTTTGTATAGAAAATTAAAATTATGGAAGAAACAAAGAATTTTAGAGTTAGAAAGTACGAAACCATACGAAATTAACGTATTTAGATGCTTGTTGGAGGTTCGTCAGAATTGTGAAAATTTTTAAACCAAAATTTAAACTGAATGTTTGAAATTGGGCAAAAACTATCATTTTTATACGTATTAAACTTAGCTACTATTTTAAACGAAATAACATCAAAATTAATTTTAAATTTCATCAACGGTAATTATACAATTCCATTGCTTCAATCATTGATTTTTGTATTTTAAATTATAGGATTTTATGTCACCCCTTCTGGGATGAAGAAAATTGAAACACTAAAAATAAACACAGGAGTCGATGAAGCTACATATTTTAATCATAAAATGTTTTGTAAAGTTTTTTTTCGGTAATTAATACTTTTTGATATACCATTGATAATGTAAAACTGATGTTTTGATGTACTTTTTCATAAACGCTTATGATATGTACCCGAAAAAATTCAATTGGTTTTTCAATTATAATTTCTTCAACTCTTAAAATATTCAATTTATTCGAAATTATTTTGCAAAGCTACAAGTTCTTGTAAAGAAACTAAAAATACCTATATATCTTTTGCAAAAAATCAACTTAAAAGTTTAGAAAAGTTGCAGTTGAAGAAATTTATAGTTGAAAAACCAATTGAAGTTATTTATTTTATTTACATATTTGAACATACATTTTTTTACATTTATTTTATATGTTCGTGCATCTTTATTAATGGAGGATTTAAAAAATACTTTTTGCGTTAGAATCAGAGCAGTTTCAATGTGATTCCATATTAAATTTCAATAAAAAAATTTCAGCCCTAAGGTCTGTGGGGAGCTAGAACAATGTGTAGGGATTAATCTTCATGGAAATGGCAAATTTTTTTCGTGGTTGCATAAACAACATACACAACATTCAAAAGTAAAAAATAGAAATTTTGCCAAAAAAAAAAGACAATCGCCTTCCAAAAAATAAACTAGAAAAAAAAATTTCTATAAATAATTTTCTTTTGACTAATTGCCTTGCGTAATCGGCGCCAATTACATCCTTGTCGCATTTTTTTTTATATTTAAAATTAGTTTACTTTTTAGTTAATTTTTTTTTAAAGTTTGATAATAAGCTGTATTATGTACTTCACAGAAAGTGACATAAATTTTCTTCGAAATATTTTTCGAATCGGTCGGTATCTTCAATAAGCTATAATTCGATTAATATTGCTTCTAAAAAAGTAAAAAAAAAATTTCGTTGAATTTTTTATTGCCTCTCTTTTTTAGCTTATATTTTTAATAAAATATAAGGTTTTGCAGTGTTTCTTAAAAAATCGTGTTAAAGCATTTTTTTTTTTTAATAAAAAATTGGAAATTTACATTCATGGATAAATCAGAAAGGACTTATCGTAAAAACTTCTATTTTTCTATCAAAACTGTTCGTTTTGTTTTGTTTTTTGTTCTTTATCGATTCTTATTTTTTGTTTTGTTTCATTTTCCAGCCTTCAGCTACAGTGGCATCTGTCCCCAAGATAAAAGCACACTTCGACATTGTATTTGTCATTTATCCACTGGACTATCTTTAGAAACTACCACCAAATTATAGGCAAATAACTGATCTCTGTAAAGACATTAGAGAACATTAGAGTAATTTTAATATTCGAGAGAATAATTTCGATAAGCTAATTTATATTGATGTGATTAACATGGTAGTCGAAATAACTTATTTATAATTTTAAAAAAAATAATCTAATCTTTACGAGTTTTAAATCTTAATTTCAAAATTGTCATTATCTCAGATAATTTAATAAAGGGGCATTTCATTTGAAAAACTATGAAAAAAATGTGAAGTTCTGAAATTTCCACTTCCTGGTAAAAATAATGGTATTTTTAACGTTACTCCAAATTCAAAAAATTGTACAATAATTATTTTGAAATTAGAGCTATTAAAGTTTTAAGCTTGTATTACTCATGAATCAGATTTAGTGTTTTTTTGTTTTTTTTGGTAATTTTTGACATAAAATTTTTTTTAAATGGTTTTACACAGATCCATTATAGGATGCAAATCTATGGTTTATAAAGCCTTATATTATAGATTGTTTATATTGCATGTTTCTATAATTTATTGTCAAATTTGTATAATATTGTGAAATTTGTCCTTTTTTGATTAAAAAAAAAATCTTTTTGATGTTGATCATGAAAATGATGTTATTAAATTTCGAAAAGACAAATCTGGAAAAACTGTCATACTCAATCTTTATAATTAAAGATAAATAAAATACTATTTTGTTCATTTCCTAATTTGGAAGAATATAATTGGCTGAATTTAAAAAAAATGGAAATCCTATGTATATCTAGTACTTCCTGAGGGTATGAAACTGAACGAACAATTTTTGTTTTTTATGTGAGATTTAGTTTGGGGCTCTATGTAACTTGTTTGGGAATTTATGTAATTACTTAAAGGTATTTTCAAACATGTTTTTGAAATTTAGAAAATTCATTGCTCATTTTTATTTTAAAACTAGATTCTAAATTGAAATTTACTTCTTGTTCAAAGCCGGAAGTAAATTTTTAAATAATAAGTTTCTATAATGTGTTTTTTTTTCGATCGATGTCAATTTTGTTCCGTTGGAAATTTTGACACTGTATTCTTGAGATATTAAATATTCAATTAAAAAAAATAAGAAGTATAAAAAATGTTAAAACTCTACCCTCCTCTTAAGGAAGGAAATTTTTATTGTGGGTCCTTAAAGCTAACATTTTTATACTTATTAAGAAGATACGATTTTTTGGCAATCGATGTGAAATAAGATAGGAAAATTTTTGATTTTATTGCATTTCCGATTTTGGGGAAAATCAGCAAATAACTTTTTTCCTATAATTACTAGAAAGATGCGGTCTTATAGCTTTGTTAGCTTTTAAAAATTACCTATGTTTAATGCATGGTGGAAATAGACTCTATTTGGTAAATATTTAAAAAAAATATCAGATTATAAATAATACTTGAGCTAATGTATTTACACAATACATAAATTTAACTAGATTAAACTAATAAAATTATAATTATAAAAACATTTAACTGTAAATCAATTTAAAATCGAAAATCTTTCGTTTTTATTGCATTTCATTCGGAGAAATCATCAAAAATAATAAGTTTTTCTCTAAATTTTTCAAATAAATGAAAAACTACAATTCTATACCTCCCCCCTACTCATTTGGAAGATATATCTGAAAATACACAAGTTATTATACAAGAAAATAATTCGGAAGTCAATTGATGTATTATTTGATCGCTAAATTAGTATTTCGTAACTGTAGATACGAAAGAGAGCATTTGACGTTTATGCACAGTTGCCCATAATAATATGTATTGGAATTATTTATGTGTATTATATAAATTTGATGTTAAATTGTGGTGAATCATTCTCCGAAGAAATGTTTCAAACATAAGTTGTTTGTTTTAATTAAATAAAAATTTTTTGTATTTGAATTGTTATTGTATTTTTATGGTTTAAAAGTTGTATCAAAGATCCAGTGGAATGATTTTTAAACTAATTAAAATAAGTTAAAACGACACTCTGCTGATGACAGTGTTGCCCGACTTTCTTATACACTAGTTAATTTCTCCATTTCCGTCTCGAAAACCGTTTAGTGATTTTTAACAAATTTATCCTCAATTAGTCCTCTAGAGTACAAGTTACTTATTATAAAAGTTTGATATTCCTTTTTTAGTTATAAATTTTGGTAAACCAAGTATAAATAAGACGAAAATGAAGGGTTTCAATTTTTACGTTGTTTATAGACCAGAGTAGAGGTCTTCAAAAAAAGTGGAAGAAAATTACAGTAGGATGAATCCCATTGGAAACGCCAGATAATATGATAAAATGAAAGGAAAAATAAATTACGAGCGATCTGAGTTCGGGAAGTAGGAGGGGTGAGTTTTTAAGGGTAAAACACGGTTTATTTCGATTTCCGGCAAAACTACAAGTCTTATGGAAAAAACTTAAATGTTAAAGTTGTAGGTAATAAAAAGATCTACAACTTTTGTATGTACACTTTTTTCACATAACCTCAAAATTTTTCGATTGAAAATTAGGGTGCTTTTTAGATAATTATTCAGAATAAGATAAAAAAATCAAATCAAAAAAATTACAGTCTATTTGGAACATAAAAAGGTAAGTTTTCACCAAATTTCGGAGAAAAAAAATAAAAAACCAAAAAGTCGGTTATTTCAATAAATTTTGAGGTTATGTGAAAAAAGTGCTAATACAAAAGCTGAAGATCTTTTTATTACCTACAACTGCCATTTAATTCTTTTTCCATAGGACTTGTAGTTTTGCCGGAAATACAGATAAACCGAATTTTACCCTCCCCCCCCTTACTTACCAAACAGAGATCGCCCGTAATTTATTTTTCCTTTTATATTATTTTCGGTTTCCAATTGGTTTCATTCTACTGTAATTGTTTTGTTTTCTAAAATTATCTACCCTGGTATATTAGAAAATATCGATAATTAAATTTCACATTCATAACACTTTCACTTGTCAAACTTGTGTAATATGACGCACTAATTTTGTTTTTAGTTGCCAATATAAAAAACCAAATTACTAACTTTACACAAAAATTAAATGTACTTTCCCGTTATAAATATTATTAAACTAAACATGTGATTTTTGTGATTTGCACGGATTTGCGTATTTTTTTACCCTTATGTTCAACCTGTGATTAAACTATCGATGTGATTTTTGGAGTAGAGTTTGCACGGGTTTGCAGTTTTTTTACCCTTACGTTCAACCCGTGGTTAAACTATCCATGTGATTTTAAGGGTTGAATTTTCTCGGTTTTGCGTTTTTGTCCCGAAAAAAACCACATAATAAAAAATTTTTTTAATAGTTTTTTTTTTGAGATTTCAGTCCGAATCGATCCAAATTGTATTCAAAATCTAAATTTGGTCAAGTCTTTTCAAATGGTACCAACCGCGAAGGTCTAGCCATTCAAATAAGTATGAGCGGTTCACATACTTTCACACACACACACACATACATACATATAGACATAGTGACAATCTCGTAGGGTAGTCAGGGGAGCTTCGTGTAACATCAAAACGTCGAGATCTGATAAAAACTCGATTTTTGCTAAACGGGGTAAAACCAAAACTGCCCGATTTTTGAAAATTTTAGATTTTCTTAGCTGGAAGTGATTTTAGGGATTAATTAATATATGTTGAAACGATTCATTAAGAAAATAGTGACGTCATAATCCTGTGAAGAATCGTAGCATATATACTCTTTCTCTTATCTCCACTATAAACAATAATAGACGTGTGCAATTACTCAATATAAGTACAAAATGACGGAATCCAATTTGACTGAATGGATTTGAATGAATTTTTTGTTGTCATGTATTAAAAAGTTTGACACTTGTAGTGATTTTGAAAATGCGGCGGAAGCCAAACCATTTGGGAGGACTAAAATATCAAAAATCCACAGGCATGGATAAAATGATTAATTTCAAGCAAAAAATGTTCAATAAATTTTTTTCGAATAGTTAATATTTTTTTTAGTTATCCGTGATTAAGAACGCCGATTTAACACTAACAAATGTATGTTTTGAATTTTTCATGAATATCTCGAAAACTATATTTTATTAAAAAATATTTGAGTAAAAAACGAAGCTTATAAAAAAATAATATATTCAAAGATAAATGCGTTTACTTTAATTTTTTCGAACATCCGTTCAACGAACAATAGTTTGATTTTTTTATTGCAACTAGAAATAAAAAACACAATTTTTTGTTTTTTTCTGAGTTAGTTGTAATATCTGTTGTATTTTCTACTTTTCAGTTAGTAAATTTATAAAAGACGATCAATTTCCTCATCTACTGTTTTATGGGCCTCCTGGTACAGGTAAAACAAGTACAATATTGGCATGTGCTCGGCAAATGTACACAGCAAATAGTTTTACATCGATGGTCTTGGAATTAAATGCATCGGATGATCGTGGTATTGGAATTGTACGAGGACAAATATTAAATTTTGCTAGCACACGTACAATTTTCAAAAGTGGTTTTAAATTAATTATTTTGGATGAAGCGGATGCCATGACAAATGCTGCACAGAATGCTTTAAGACGAAGTAAGTGTTGAATGTATCATTAAATATTTATGATTTTTAAATTTATAAAACGTTCCTTTAAATTTCATATCAGGTTGAAATCGCTTTCATCTTAAATGTATGGATTAGTTATAAAATAATGAACTAATTATTGATAGTTATCGAAATTTTACTTGACTAGTTATCAACCCTGAAACCATCTAAAAAAATGGATCAATCTGAATAATTGTTTTTTTATTTTGTATGAAAATTTTGCTATTTTAGATTACTTCTAATAGATGATGTTCGCAGCAGTTCGCCTGGTAACTGTGCCATGCATTACAGTTTTTCATCCCTATTACATTTAAAATCCTTTTTAATATCCGGCAATTAGACTTTTGAAAAAAATTTTTTTTATAATAGTTACGAAGATCATGTTTAAGTTTTATAACAATTTTTGTTTTTCTTTCGTTCTAATTAAAAAGGTATATCAAATTGATAGTTCCCGGATCAAAGTTAACATTATTATGTCACACGTTGATAATATTTATAGAGCACGATCCCAGGGCCACCCGATTTTCCTTATTTTCACACAAAATATGTGGCACAAGGTGCTATTATGTACTTTCACTGTATGCATAATTGCAATCTTGTACCGACGGCCAATACACCAGGTACAGGATGCTAAAGGTAGGTAAAATACGATTCACTTTTCTTATAGTCTCAGATTGATTTTTATGTATGAGCTACAGAATATTATAAAAATTCATAATTCATACCTCGAGGCACATTCTATCTGTGATAACTTCCCAAACGCTTTAATGCTCCCAAAAATAATATAAAAAAAATCCTAGTTATATTCTCAGTCTTGATTTTTGTGTATGATACTCAGGGAACTATTTCAATAACGTCTATGAGCATCCTGACCAATCATAGGGACCGAACATCCCCGATGACATATATTAAATGGCGTTATAAGTGTGAGTGTGAAAATTAAATTGATTTATTAATATAGCTTAGTATGTGTCTGGCGGATGTTTGGTCGTCCCTAAGATTAGTGTGGCTGCTCATGGGCGGTATTTTGTTCTTTTTTTATTTTAAATTAATTAGAAATGGATGGATTTGCCATTAAAGAAGTAATTTACAAAAGTAAAAATGTAAACACAAAATATATTTCATACGTTAATATTTTATATATTAATTATATAGTAAATAATATATTAATTAATTACTATAAATACGCAATGCGATAAAAACAACGTTTGCAATAAGTGATGAATGTTTAGGTAAGAGTTGGTAGACAGAACAGATATACATATAAAACAATAATTATACAAAAGTTTTATATGTTTATTACTTTACAATAACTCGTCCTATTCTTAGTGTTGTTGTAAAAAAGCTCCTCCCAAACTATGGGCGATATTGATATAGTAGAGGTATGGATTATAAATTTTTTTAAATATTCTTTGGCTAACACACAAAAATCAGCCATAAGACTATAAAAAATTGAATTGTGTTTTACCCACCGTAACAATCCTGTAACCGTAAATTTAGACCGTCCACACGATTTCAAGTGAGCATACAGTAAATAATAGAACTACCTTGCCCCATACATTTTATATTTGAATACATAGGTAAGGTCTTGTGGCTATGGGATTTTGGACTATATAATAATATATTATTTATTAGGAAATCATGAAAAAACTAATGCGTTTTAGTTTTTTTAAATTTTATCAATTATGTATATAAATGAACGTGTGTGTACCTTTATTTTACTGTGCAGAAATAACTACACATCGCAAACAAAAATTGTGTGTTTGGTATAAATTCCAATACTTCCATGTGAATTATGGTGGTTGCATGTACATATCTATAAGAGTGTCGAAAATACGCGAGTGTAAAGAATAAATACATTATATCTATTAATTGTATTGAGCTTTAATTTGTGCAAATCCATAACAATAAATAATAAAAATACAATTTTAAATTGCTTAATTCCACTTAAGAGATATAATTTATTAAAGTTTAGCAAAAATACACGAGCTCTTATAAGTGTCCTTGTTCGATAATACGAGAAATGGAAGGTTTGTAGAAAATTGGCAAAGTTTACCCCGCATAAAAAACTTTTAAATTGATAGTGATAGAACTAGATATCCCAAATATACACTGAAAAAATTTCAGAATAATTTTATTTATTTATATTAAAATTTAAAAAAAAATAAAGAAATCACGGTATAAAAAATAAAGTTGACAGTTCCGGGTAATGTTTTGAAAATCATTTAAAGTTGTTATTATCTAGTGACAGTTGAGTACTAGTCACAAATAATATTTTATTTATTACATTATTTTAATTATTTAATTATAATCCGTGCTAAATTATATCAATTAAATTCTTATGTGAATTTTTAATAATTATAAAATAAAAAAAATTAAAAAAAGTATTTTATTTGATTTTGGATTGCGGCTACCAAACTACCTTAAGAAAAGCAATTTATTTATTTCTTAAATAATCCAAAATAATAGAATAAAATAAAACACAAGATGTTTTTTTACACATTTTTATTTTATTCACATGGCAATTTTACATATAGTAAAAATAACATCACCTGATTTTTATTACGTAAACGTAAATTTTTTTTACTGTTAAAATTTTACTGTATAAATACTGTTATTTTTTGAAATATGAATGTTGTTTTGCTAATGCCTTAAAGCATTAATGCACTAATGCCTTAAATGCCTTAATGAAACGATCGTCAAGAATTGTTAAATTAAGAAAATTAAAATTTTAAAGTGATATGATAAAATTTAATACATATATATATTTTAATATATATATATTTTAATATATATATATATATATATATATTTATATATATATATATATATATATATATATATATATATATATATATATATATATATATATTTTAATATATATATATATATATATATATATATATATTAAATTTTATCATATCACTTTAAAGCGTTCATAAGTATAAATTTCGATTTTTTGCCCCAATTTCCTAGATCAAATTATTTTGTATTTTTATAAATACGTATTTCGACTAAAGTAGTCATTATCAGTATGAATTAGCTAGTTGTAATGATTCTCTGACGAGATGTTAGTCATTGCTAACTTGGTAACGATTTGCACATATGTAGTTTAGTTAAATAATTCTTTATTTGCATCAAAAAATATATAAAATACAAGTCGGCCTATAACTATAGCACCTAGCCTAAGCTTTATATATAATACACCATTTTATATACTAGTTACATCAAGATTACAATTTTTCATTACACCGTTTTAATAAAAATGGAAAATTAAAAAAAAAAAAAAAAAACCATAAAAATTTGCGTAGTTTGTTCCGAGTCTGTATGAGTTTGAGTGTGTCAGCGTCTAATTTTAATCGATATCCGAGGTTTCGAGTTTTCCTAGGAATAAACTTTTCAGTAGCAACTACGATACTTTTCGTGAGCTTGCTGACCTCCAAGTCTATTTGGTCGGTGGAATTGATCAGGGTCGGTGAATCTGGGGTGTGATCAGGGTTTCGACGTTCAGATACTCTTTAAATAGTTTCCAGTCTGCTTTCTCGAAGTCCAGCCGGGTTTGCACAGTTGTAGCACCCTTCATTTCACCTAGGGTGAAAGTGATCGGGCGATGGTCACTGTGCAAGTCCAAGTGAACATCTAAATCTGACAGAAGGTCACAGTTTTTGAGTATTGTTAGTTTGATGGTTTGAGGTGGGCGGGAAGCAGCATCGGGGTAGTAGGAGGGCTCGTCTGGGTACGCAACAATGAAGTTACGTTTCAGAAACTGCGCAAATAGCGCGTTGCCGTTTGCATTATTAGATGTACAATTCCAAGATATGTGACGCGCATTGTAATCTCCCATTGTAATCACAGCGCGATCATGGGTTCTCAAAATACGATCGATATCCGTTCCTTGTAGGAGTCTATCTGGGGGGTTGTATAAAGATGTGACTTTATAATTACCACAATTAGCCGAGATAAGAACGGAGGCGGCTTCGAGACTGCCGTCTTCGGGAGGCAAGATACAATGTTTGACATCGTATCTAACAAATAAGGCAACCCCGCCACCATTCCTGGTGGCGCGGTCACGGCGATAGGTAAAGTATCCAGGGATACTTATTTTCTTATCCGGCTTTACATGTTTCGCTGATGGCTGAAATATGGATACGATGCTGCTCAAGGAATGAGTGAAGATCGGGTAATTTGCGTTGGAGAATTTGAGAGTTCCATTGCAAAAAGCGAATCTGAGATCTAGTTGAAGAGGGATGAGATGTCATTATCGAATAAATGATCGGTCATCTCGAAGAACTTGAACAGTTTTTCTTGGTTTGTATTACACGATTTCCATGCGGCCTCTACTTTAATCCTGAGTTTCAGGAGGTCCATGAAATCAAGGGGTTTAGAACCACCAGTTTCCAATGGAGGTGGAACTGGTGAAAATTCTACATCGTCGAAGAATGGGTTGAGTGGGGAAATGGGGGGACACACAATATCGGTTACCTCTTTTTCCGGTGTCTTTCTAATTGTCCACGGGTTTGAAGTGGGCAATGGCGCTGGTATGAAATTTTGTGACGATAGTGTCGCTGGTCTCCTGTTGGCTGATTGACTGCTACCTTGTTGACTGGTACCTCTGCTTGGGTCGGTGACCTCTCTTGAAAGAGGAAGGGCCGGGAAATCCCTGGCTTTGAACGATGATGGGCGGCCTTGCGCCTCGCTCCTGCTGCTCGGGATGCTGTAGCTGCAACGTAAGTTTTCCGAGCTGGATAATCCAGGGCACTTGCCGGATGTGCCGCGCCGCAGTTGCAGCACTTTGCAGGCTACGACCATGGGATCTCGCATTTACTTGAAGCGTGGTTTTTGCCACACTTCACGCAACGTACGGATCCACGACAGTTCCGTACGTTGCCCATATAGTTGACAACGGTAGCACTGTCAACAAACGGGGTGCTGTACAGCCCGTTTTGTACTTTTCCACTCTGCATGGAACGCCGCATATCCATCGGATGTTTAGGACGCCTTGGGCTTGCGTCTCCTTTGTAAATTGTACAAGGCGAGACACCCGTAAGTTCTCGCATTCTACTTTTGAAAGTAGCATGACCTTTTGTGGATTAAGGCCATGCTTTTTTAAATCTTCGGCCACCATGTCGTCCGAATGGTGGCGCATAGTTCCATGAAGTACGTATTTTGGTTCGACGACCTCTTTTGTCCCATAGAAATGGAACGGCATTTGAATTTTTTCAAGGCGTTCCTTGCATTTAGTATAATCGCGATCTGAGTCGCAATGTACACTAATTGTTGTGGCACCCAAAGTAACGGTTAACTTTAGGTTCACATGCTGCCGCTTTAATTGCTTCTTCCACTTTTTGGAAGCTGGTGAGGGCCATGTGGACTACAATCGGGTTAGGCTTCTTATTCCGATTTTGCTGTCGGCGATTTCTGTTAGTGGTCCATATTTGTTGTGGACCTCAGTTGACAATTTCTGGGTGGACGGTGCATCGTTGGTTGTTTTCCTGCTCCGTTTCCTTGGTGGAACAGGCCGGAATTCTTCCTCCATTGGTGTTGGTGCTGCTGATGATGATGATGATGCTGTTGGTGTTGTTGATATTGATGCTGTTGATACATTTGATGGCATTGCCACATTTTTCGGTTTTGAAACCACCGCCTTCCTGGCGGTGGGCGCCATGTTCGGAGGTAATTCCAATCTAAAAATTAGAAGAATAATACATTAAAATTGAAACAAAATGCCTAGATAATTTAAAAAGTACTTAATGATTGTAGAATAAACAAAATGTAAATACCACATTTCAAAATGTATATTGTAAATTATTTTTTATTTTTGTACTGGTACAAACAATTTCAAACAACAAATAAGTTTGTTATTTAGAACTTGCTTGAAGCAGTAGAGCAGAAGGAATCGGCGCACGAGTACCAAAAACTATTCCACCTCAATTTTTTTATGCGATCCTCTTCAAATTGCCCTCCTAATGATATAAATGCATGTTGCCATGGCGCAACCCGGTGCCATATTGTTTAAACCGAAATTGTTTAAACAATTGCAAGGCATTGTTATTTTTCAACCGGACAAATTTTTTTTATATTCTTTATTGAAATACCAATAAAAAAGGTCCTATGACTTTTAACGATAAAGTTAATATTTTTAAAGATATGAATTTTTAAAGGTTCGAAAAATCTTAAATTTGGGTACTTTCGACCCATGAAAAATATATTTAAAAAAAACATAATGTCTAAGTAATATTTTTTTTTAAAGTCTCTATACAATTGTTAATAATATTGTAAAAAGAGATTTTAAAAAATTTCATTGTTTATACCTTTTTTTTAATTGTTAATAAGTATGCGTCGCTTACCTTTAAGTATCGCTGTCTCTCTCTGACTCATGGTTTTTTAAGTATCGCTGTCTCTCTCTGACTCATTGGTTTATAGTTTAAAAAAATTTATTAATATTTTTATTAGAGACCACTTTTTAGTCCTTAATAAATATTTCTTAGTATTTAAAAAGATTTATTAATATTTAATAAATGAATATCAGATTTATTAAATACAAACAAATCACTTTAAGTACTAAGAAATATTTATTAAGGACTAAAAAGTGGTCTCTAATAAATGATTTGTTAAATATTAATAAATATTTTTAACTATAAACTAATGAGTCAGAGAGAGACAGCGATACTTAAAAAACCATGAGTCAGAGAGAGACAGCGATACTTAAAGGTAAGCGACGCATACTTATTAACAATTAAAAAAAGGTATAAACAATGAAATTTTTTAAAATCTCTTTTTACAATATTATTATCAATTGTATAGAGACTTTAAAAAAAAATATTACTTAGACATTATGTTTTTTTTAAATATATTTTTCATGGGTCGAAAGTACCCAAATTTAAGATTTTTCGAACCTTTAAAAATTCATATCTTTAAAAATATTAACTTTATCGTTAAAAGTCATAGGACCTTTTTTATTGGTATTTCAATAAAGAATATAAAAAAAATTTGTCCGGTTGAAAAATAACAATGCCTTGCAATTGTTTAAACAATTTCGGTTTAAACAATATGGCACCGGGTTGCGCCATGGCAACATGCATTTATATCATTAAGAGGGCAATTTGAAGAGGATCGCATAAAAAAATTGAGGTGGAATAGTTTTTGGTACTCGTGCGCCGATTCCTTCTGCTCTACAGGTAAAAATATGAAAATCAATAAAAATAAAATTATTTTGTGATCAGTTACAAAAACAAAATAAAAACTCTTATAAATGCACAGGTATAAAATAAAATTTTATCGCTGAGCAGGTATCGACTAGCAGTGTTGTCGGTATCAACACTTAACATCGAATGTGTGTTGTGTCACACATATGTATGTTGGTGTATGCGCAATTTATACTTTCCAAGTATCTATCTATATAATTGCTACGTCAACCAATCAGCATCGATCACGTGTTTAGTGTTCGGCCAATGACATTGAAGTATTGGACCACGTGGTTTTGTCAGTTAAAAAATCTTAAATTATAAATTGAACGTATAAAACTAAAAATGAATTGTGAAATTAAATAATTTTAATTTCAAATACCATTTCAATTCTAATAGTTCAACATCATTTTTGAAATCTTTATTAAATCAGAATTTGGAATAGATCCTTTATCTAAGTTCATCGTGTCTTTGCCATATTTTTGAATGAAGATCATTTCATATGCATCTAGTTCGGTTGGGTTGGATACAGATTTTAAAAGTTTAAGATTTTATTTGTCGATTTTATGATTATTTTCAATGACATGAGTAGCTACACATGATTTATCGGTTCGTCCAAATTTTATGTGTGCCATGTGCTCTTTGAATCTTGTAACAATTTGCCTTCTACTATGTCCTATGTATTTTATCGAGCAATTTCGACATCGATTTATTTTTATATTATAGATTAGATCCTCCAACACGCACACGCACACTGTTTTGATTGATATGATTGAATTTGAACTTTGTGCAACGGTAATAAAGTGCAAATTGACTCTTTGACGTTAGGAACACACCTACATTGCTTACACAATAGTGAGTACTTGTAATTTAATATGAACTTTATTGAATAGCAATAACGTTCAAATTCTCTACATTTTAGTTAGAAAACGTTTGTATGAGAAAAATAAAAGGGCTGTTTTTAGGGTTTTCTCAGCAATTTTTCGAATTTTTCTCGCCGTAAAAACCAGCCTTCAACGAACATTTAAAAAAAAAAACTGGCCTAATTGGTGCGGGCGTTTTTGAGTTATATATTTGTCGCTTTTTAGGGTTACGTGAATACAATTTTTGTGAACATAATTCTTCTTCGTTTTTTTTATTCTTTCCCTTTTTCTCACATTTTCATGCATTGCCATTCACTTCTGATCTATGGTCCAAATTTGAAGTATCTAGTTTACCGAGAAGTTAGTTTAAAATTAATTACAAAATTCTACCAAGCCAGACACACAAGAAAGCGAGTTATTAAAAACATGTTAAAGTACACGAAATCGAGTTAATAAAAACATTGTAAAATGTGCTCAGTTGATAAAAATTCAACACTTAAAAAATTTGAAATATCTGCTACGACATCGTTATATTTAAAATTCACCTATTGATGGCTTTGATGACACGTCTTGGATAATACAAGTTTTTTTACACATACTATTACTACATTTTTCACGTTCTATTAATAGACTACCGTTTTCAAAAGGAAATTTTTAAATATCCTTCTATATTAGTTTGCAAAAAATTTGTAGTGCCATTTTTGCACAAAATCCATAAAAAATATTTTCAACAGAAGGGTGGAGGAGAGTGTATGATTTTTTATGCATTTGTAAAACCTTAAAAATTGTTAACCAATCACTGAATCAATAGCTACACTAATTTTTTTTTATATAGTGACTACAGTTATTATATATTCAATCTATACAACAACGGTACACAGCAATCCCAGATGTTCACCCATCTATTTTCTGATTCTGTCTTTTGTTGCTTATTTTTGGTGACCGGTTGAGATCGGTATTTACGTTACGTCAGTGAGAGGTCTAATAATGTTATTTAATTTATTAGAAATTTTACATGGTTACCATAGGGATAAAATTGTATACATAAAATGTAATGACTTATTTAATGAAGCATTATTGGTATGTTGTGTGATGTGTTTTATTACTGTCGAAAATCAATGTTGCATTGTGTGTAAGTGCTTTTTAAAAACTATACCAAGGATTTTGATGCAAATAAAACAATAATTGTTTTTCTCTGGTAATTATAAACAATATTTTATTTATCTCTTATTTTTTTAAAATAACATAGTTTATAGTTTATCTAAATTTTCTCCTCGTGCACGCAGTACTGGATTTAATAGTTGGATAAGTCCATTCAATGGGACATTACTATTTTCATTATCTATATCTTCATTACAGGATGTATCCTTAAAACATGAATCTGAAAACAAGATTTTATATTTATTAATTATTTATGACTGAATGTAACTTTTATTATTCGTTCGTATGTAAAAATTAATTTTGAATAAGTGAAGATAAAAACCGACAGTATTAATTGAATATTATTGTTTCATTATTATTAATTAATAATACTATCTCTATTTTTAATTAACTTCAACAAAAAACATAAAATACGTAGTTCATATAATTACGAAAATAACGTAGTCCATATAATTACGAAAATACTTTCATTTAAAATATGTGTTTATTACCTGATTTGAGCTTGAATAGAGAACTTGCATGTATTTTTTTTAAAATTTTGTTTTGTTTTGAAAGTTAAAGGAAAACTACTCGTACAATTTATCTTCAGGGTAATTTTTTAATTAAAAATTTATTTTATAAAATTAAATCGTCAGTGACGAACAATATACCCTTGAATAGAGTAGAGAAAATTATATTGCAATAGTGAAAGTGCATTTACATGAGATTTCAAATTTTTATACGATATAAGCTCGTTTTGCTTCCCTTGAAGCCACGTTAGTGACAAGTTACACGTTATGTAGTAGCAATACTTTATACACTGCAAGTAGTATAAGTTCGTTAGATTTTGATTTTTTTCATACTTTTTATAGATTTATTAAATTTTATTTTTGCTTTTTAAATACGTATACTCAAATATATTTAGAATGCCAATGATTAAAAATAGTTTAAGGGTTGATATTTAACCATATGTCGAATATCTAAACAAATAACATAGTTATCTTTACTTGTCTATAATTAATTTGTAAGAAAATGCAAAAAAATGAAAACAGTTTTTTAAAATGATTTTTTTTAATTACTAGATTGTGTGGGAAATTTTATGTATTATAAGCGAATTAGATATGTGTTAAGAAATATAATTTCAAAATAAAAACCTATCACGTAAATTAACCGGTATAATTTACTTTGTATTTGATTATTTACTAATGACTAATAAAATTTCTTTATCTAAACTTTTCTAAAATTCACGCTTTTTTTCTCTATATTAAATTTAAAAAAAAATTAGTTAAATGTTTGTTTATTCTTGTGATACCCTCAAGATGGATACTCTAGTAAAATATGGAAAAATCTGTTACGCACATGTGTCTAGATAGTCTCAATTATTATGAGATTCAAACCCATAGAGCACTATAATCTTGCATTATAATTTTGAAATTGCCAGTTTTAGAAAATTAAAATCGTAAATATCTGTGGAAATATTAGACATTTATCTAAACCGATTATCGTGAATGAACTACAATATCTTTTAAATTGGTAAAAAATAATTCAGATATCTGAATCATTTAAATTGAGATGAAATTCTAATATTTGAAGAAATTGTTGTAAAAGCCAATCATTGGTTTGATACCTTTCAGAAACATACAAAAGTAAAACGATTATTTCAGTGGAAAAAATGCGTATAAAGCTTGTATTTTCCAATAAAGTAAAATTTTTTTGGCTTTAAAATTTTTTAATATTATTTAATGTTAAAAATTGCCATTTACCTTGAGAGCAGCAAACACCATTCAAAGCACATCGTCCAGCATTACCATCACATGTTGTTCTGCCAGCAATACATGGTGTTTGTTCATGGAAACCACCATTTCGTTGACATCTGATTGTGTCCAAAGTTTTTATTAAACAGCCAAATGGTCCGCAACATATTGATGGTCCAAAACATTGCCCAGTCAATTGTGGACCACAAGTTGTACACTGTGATTTAAATATAGACAATTAGAAAATTTGTACTTCAAATAAATATTTATTTCTCTGTTAGACAATGTGTATATAGACTCACAAGTACTACATTCGAAATTTCATATTAAAAACGTAAAACGGTGATTAAAAAACGCGAAAAAGTGCTATTTTAAATTAAACCAGAAATTCTCAAGGCGTACTAAATATTGGTTTGTTGCTATATATTGCTGTATGTTCTATTTGAAACTAGAAGTTGGAAATTCGAGTCTTGAAATTCCAAACAATTAAAATACATATAAATGCAGCAAATAATATATAGAATTTTACCGGTTTGATTGAGTCCATTGATATTCTGGCATCTAGTAAATTACTTCGTTTTCCACCTCTTGGACAATTCGTAATTAAACAACAATTAGCTAAAGTTGTAAAGAAAACAAAAGTAGCAATTATTGCTTTCAATGAATTGTTCATTGTTGCAAAATAAAATATTACTTTTTATTAGTGAATGAATTGAAAACTAGGAAAGAATTGATGCATTTGCTCAGTTTTTCTCAACTATTTATATGAAAAATTTTACTATCGAATATTCTAATATTGTATGTATCTACCAGAGGAATTTCTTGAACAATAACGGATTACTTTTTATTGTTAAGTAAAAAATGAATAGGTAGGTGAAAATCATTTGAATAATCCTTATTTAAATGTATTAACTTTTCTTATATAATGATGAAGCATACATTTCTAATAATATAAATTACACAATGTTTAAAAAAATTATAGAATTCCTTTTTTATCTTGAAAACTAAAGGAAAAACAAAAAGAAGTATCCCTGTGTTTCCTAGGACGGTGTAGGAACTCATCAAAGTCGATTCTGTGCCATTTCTTCTCCCCGCCATTAACGTTTCTCGGCAATTTATTATTTGGGGGTTATTTGTCTGATATTACGGGTCATACACCCTGTCTTACTTGAGTATGTATACAATCCAATCATCTTTCAGTTGCTTGATGATACGACCTACTAGGTTTTGGTGACTTGTTTACTAGTCTATTAATGAAGATTGCGTTTGATCAATGAATGTTTACGATCTTTCTTAGACAGAGATTCATAAAGATTTGTAGTTATTAGTGTCCGATCGAACCTTCGGCCAAAAAAAGCACCTTTAGTCACACCTTCGAGTTTGGCCAAAAAAAGCAAAATGTTTGACCGAAGTCGAAGTTATTATATTTAACATTGTGTTAAAAGAATAAAAATTAATTTGACAAAGCACAAGTTTTCCATGGATTCTATTGGTTCAGTTGTTTTAGATGTACATTACGAAATTTGTCTCAGTAAAATTATAATAATAATATTATTAATTTATTCTGTATTTTAATTGAGCTTAGAAGTTTAAATATATAACATGCGTGTTTGGAAATCAAGATAACTTAAGATCGAAACGAGATGTAGAACAGCATTGACATCGATATCAATGCTGTCCTACATCTACATATCGTAGAACTATGAGTGCGAAAAACTTCGAACGAATTGTCAAATTTTGTATTGGTTGTCTCAGGCTGGAATTATGACTTGAAATTGACTTTTGGTTAATAGTGTACTATCTGGACTCCCTACGGTTTGCTGTGAATAGATTGTTAGGTACTTCCGAACACCCCGAGTGGCTTCGTTGCGAGTAGTATAGTGCTGGAGATCACAGAGGCCGCCCCTGAACACTCCAGGAGCTTGATGTAAATGGGCCATTAAGTATCCCCCAATACTTGAAGTACTCGATGTGAATGGCATTGTACCGACTTTTGGAAACCCCAGAAGCCTTCCTTGGACACTCCAAAAGATCGATATGAATGAAATATTACTAATATCCGGACACATCGGAGACTTAGAAGTGATTGGTATAGTGCTTAACTCGGGATATTTTTATAGGTGCACAATTTCAAGTGAAACACCCCTATTATTCTATATAGCAGTAGACAGAACAATTTAAATAATTAATTTACCCAAAATGTACTAGTCGAAGAGCTTTATCCAATTTTTTTAAGTGTTGAATTTCAGTAATAATATTTATCTTCGCTTTTTGTTCAAAACAAGAAATAATATTTGGAAACCCTGTACGGGATAATTTGGTGAAACTTTTTATTTAATGGATGAAAAAATCGAGCCTGTGAGCATTTAGAAAAAATAAACCCTTTACTTTCTATCATCCTTTTGATATAAAGCGTTATATTACTATGTTTAATACCAGATACAAATACATCTTACAATTTTGAAAATACGGAAGAACAAATACAAGCTTTGGAGAAAATACGGTTTTTTAAAAGTCAATGTCGCATGCGATACTTTACCAATTATTTTATTGTATCCGTTTATGAGTTTATATTTAATGAAAGGCGAACTTATAAAAATCCTAATATTGCTATAGACCTATGGTCCACATATCTGCAATCATCCAATTGTACCCGCATCCATGTTACTTTCCGTTTGTGTTTTTGGGCACCATCGTACTTTTAAGATACATGAAACAAATTTTATATCAAAAACAAGGTTTTGACGAGTGGAATTAAATTGTTCAGCGTCGACCAGCTCCAGTTGCCCTTGTATTATGGGTGGAACCCTCTACATAAGGGGTATTTTTTTATATAGGGGTCGATAAATTTGGGTCATGTATCTAAAAAAAAGTCCCAACCTAAAGTAATATGCATGCGGACAAAATTAGACAATTTCAGTGTTGTCGATCTTTCGATCTATAGTAATACTATTCTCACGAAAACTTTTTAATGTATTTGATCCGTATGACTTTTTTACGGTCGAGTCTCGCGCCATAACATGTAAGTCTTGCAATTAAATCCAGTACAATTTGCATTTTGGAAAATAATTTATATCTATACATTTTCATGAAAATAATTGAATTCTAGTTTTTTTTTTATGAAAAACATGAGATTCAGAGATGATAAAAATATGTAAATAATATAGAAACGTGATGTAAATAAATAAATATGTCCGATTCAGAAGATGAAACTGAAGAAAAGCTGCTTAAAGTAGTATTCATTGGTGAATCCAACGTTGGTAAGGTAAACAGAATATAATTTTATTTTCTTTTAAATTTGAACTATATTTTATTTCTTAAGAGAATAATCTTATGTTAAACTAATAATTTTTTCGAATTATTTTTGATTATAATTCGGATTTTATTTATTGAATCATATTGCTGTTTAGTAAGTTTGTCAAATTTTGAAACATAGTGGTAATACAACTGAATTAATTGTAACCTTAACATGATTTGTGGAAGAAAATCAGACGAAAAAAGTGCATTATTTCTAGGTTAAAACTACTCCGATTTTTATTAATTTATTTTTATACAGGTATTTAAAAATTCCACAACCTTTATAGTTTAAGAAACGACGTTCTAGTCGAGGGAGTGGGAGCCACTTCTTCAAAGGAATGAAAATTTTAACATAAAATGTAACCACGGTAATCAACAAAAACAACCACAAATTTTAAACAAAAAGTATACTGTAAAGCTTTTACGAAAAGTCAATAATTTTTGGAGTTTTTTGTGATTAAAAATGTCCATTTTATCTTTAAAAAAAATACATGTTTTTGATCAATTTTTCATAAATAGCTCGAAAATTTCACATTTTATTGAAAAATGTTTAGCAACAAAAATGAGATAGCTAAATTGATAAAAAAACATGCATTTTTTAAACAAAAAATGGACATTTTGAATCACGAATAAACCAAAAAGCATTGACTTTTGAAAAGTCTTTACTTTAGTACACTTTTTGTTTAAAATTTGCTGTTTTACTCTTAGAAGAGGTGGCACTCACCTCCTTATTCATGGAAATCGGAGTAGTTTTGATCTGTTCCGAAATAATTTCTTAAGTTTCTTCACTATATGTATTCGCAAGGTGTTGTGTTCGTGTTTAAATTTATTTTTTTAATTTGTCTCGGACATAAGAGAGTCTTATATAAATTTATTACACAGATATGATCAAACTCTAGCCTTCCGCTTAATAATTCTTTGCTAAAAGACTAAATATGACTCACTGGTGATGTCTTAAAATATCTAGTTATGAATTATTTAACTATAATTAAAAAAAAAAAAATGATAGTTATTCAAGTTTTAATCAGAAATCAAGGTTATTCCCTTAAAAAAGTAGAAATTTAATTCTAAAATACACTCATAGGATTCTAATTTATTTATTGAATACTTTTCAGACTGCCATTATAAAACGATATTGTTACGATGAATTTTCACGACAATATGTGAGTACTTCAGGTGTTGATTTTTTCTTAAAACGTATTCTACTTCCTGGATCTAATTATGTAACATTAAAAATATTTGATGTTGGTGGAGATGCCTTAACTGGTAACATGCTTGATAAATATATTTTTAATTCTGATGTGAGTATAATTCTATGGACACAATCGTACTAGTTTATTCTTTATTCCAAAATCCTGAAAATATCCTAAATTTATTTTATCTAGCTCTAAGAATCGTAAAACAAGTTGTATGTAAACAATTAGAATTAAAATCATTACTCATCTTTCGAGAATCGTACCAGGGACCTTCCATTTTCTATTCGGGAGGGCTACCAACTACACCACAGATGCTTTACAGTCAACTACACATATTGTTTATGATTGATGCCCAGTTGTGGAAATTGCACAAGATTTCACTGTTCTTATTTACCGCTTGGATCGCAAATTTAGTGCCTTCTCGAGCGGATTAGGATTAGGGTATAACTAATTTCTTGCACATGCGGTTCCCCTCTTATTATCTTATCGATGTTACTATGAAAGCAAGCTACTTGTTTCAGTTTGTGTGAGATTGTCAAATTCTCAACGTTTATTGTTAGATATTTTTAAAGACTTTTATTGTATTAACACATAATATCAATTTTACATAAGAAGAAATGACATTTACACCTCAATATAAATATACGTCAATTATCGTTTTTTAAAGCAGATCCGGGACTCGTTTGTAAATTAATAATCGACAATACAGCCTGGATGATGTTTGTATACAAACATACAAAAATAGTGAGACTGTAAACATTAGATATAAACAATATTCGTAGTTGACTACCAAGCGTCTCTTGTGTAGTCAGTCGGTTGCATTTCCGACTAGAAATGAGAAGGTTACAGTTTCGATTCCCGTCAGATGAGTATTGTTTTCGATTCTTAGTATATTTCAATTAAATACGATAATAGAGTTACAAATATCATTTCTATTTATTAAGTTAAGTTTATCTAAGTTTTGAAAAATTGACAATCGCACACAAAATGAAACTACTCACTTGTATTCATAGTAATAATAGTAAATTGATCATAAATTATTAGGGGAAATAAGACATTAAAATAGAATTAGCAATCGGTCTGTATAAACTATATAGAAACTCATTACTTCTCCTTGATATTTCTTCAGCCACTTTTGTGTATTTCATATCAGGTTTTATATTCGGTGTCCATAAGTCCGATTTACTCGTTTATACTATCCCTTATTATTTTCCTCCATATCTTATTAATTTCTTAAAATTATTAGGAAATTTAACATAAATTTTGTTTATTATTATAAAAAATTTAAATATCCAAAACCAGAATAGACTTGTCAGTTTATCAATTAATTTTGAGTAACTGTTTTGTGTTGAGTTTTTTAATGTTTAAGTCTTGAAATTCAAATTTAGGAAGTGAAAATACATAAATAAAACCGAGTGTAATTGAAAATCCCAATTGGGGAGGGGAAATACTCTGACGATTGAAGGTATTTGGAAGTTTAATTAGACAATGTGACTATTATAACCTTTAGATAGAATTCGGAGCAAAAATTATTAAGTACGATTAACTCTAAATTTTATTTTAAATATTTGTTATTTTAAAATGTAAAATTTTATATTATTACATTTATTTATTAATTTTTAGATAATTATCTTAGTTTACGATATAACAAATTTGAACAGTTTTGAGTTATTGGTCGACTGGTTAGATAGCATCAAATCTATTATTCGTGATCAAGCAGTTACCATAGGAATTTTTGGAAATAAATGTAAGTCATGGCCTTCAAATTTAATTTCACTAAGGTTTCTACCGAACACAGATAGTTACCTCAATGTTGTTGCAGCGTGAAACTACTTTTCGACAGATATTGCGATTTTTGTCATGAACTCAGAATAAAGTTATGTATACAATCCTGAAGTTGCAGAAATTTTGGCCTTTTTCATTCCAGAAATAATAAAGCTCAAAGTTACCGGTTTCGAGGATAATTTCTAATTTAAAGCATGTCAAACATTCTGCTCTCCCAGCTTTTTTGTATCGCAAAACACTCTGGACAGAATTGCAAAAAAATTAGGAGGTTATGAAGAAATATTTTAATAAGTAAAAAAAAAATACATATATAATGTCTTTTTGTTCTAGGGATATTTAAATTAAAAATATTAATTTTTATCTACGCCATGAATTTTTCCTACTATATCTTTAGCGACACAAGTGCAATTTTCACATCTTATCCTCGAATTGAGACTGGAACTTTTTCTATATTTTCCAAGATCAAAATTTGTCTACATTTATAAAATTAGTGAAAGCTTATAATATTTTTATTTATAACAAGTGGTTTCATGCTGGAACTAAAGTTAGTTGCAACTTGTCAAATTCAATTCAATCTTTATTCATGCTTTTTTAAACAATACACATATTGTACAGAATAAGTCAAATAATAATAGGATGGGACATATAAAGGGAAGGAGAAGGTGTGCAATACCCGATACTAATAATCAAATGCCTACAGAATATCACTGATGATGATGTGATTCGGTTAAAGAAAACCGTAAAATAACAGACGTCGACAAGTGATATTCCCAGCTGAATAGATACTATATTAAAATAAAAAATTCATTCGTCAAACAAAATGAAATAAACAATATTACAATTATAATTTAAATAGGCTATTTATTATCGATTCACCTGATAAGTTAAATTTGTAAGGAAAAAATCCTTACAGAATAAATATGAATATAAATAAATATAATCTGTACCCAATAAAATTGTGTGAAGCATATTGTAAGTCACTCAGCAAACAAAGAGTGTTGTCTATTTAAAAGAAAAAGAAATGGAAAATCGTGTCCAAGTCTCAGAGTAAAACTTCTTCTAATAAATATGAAAAAGTTTTCAATAAATGTTTTTTATTGCAATCACAGAGCTAGGCCTATCCCTCTCAATTATACTACTTATTGTTTTACAATTTAAAAATTTATTATGCAGGCGAATTGGCTGATTACGAGGTTCAAGATCTACACATTTGTAACTGCAAGACGTTTGCACATAACCACGCTGTTGTCTTGTAAAGGGATTTGTACGGACTTTATTTGAGATAAAATAATTTGTATAAATAAAAAAATTACGTTCTCGAGGGCAAAAACACTGTGAAATGTTAAAATTTCGTTATCTCTGAAAATATGTTTCTTCAACTGTCAGATTTTTTTAGTCGAAATAAGATTCTAATAACTTTTTTGCTGTAGTTATTAATACCCCATACTATTATTCCAAACGACTTGATGGAATAAAAGTACGAATAATAAATAAGAATTAAAGAAATAACTCACATCGATTCTTTTTTCTATCACTTTAATCTGAAAACAAACTTTACAGATAAAAAGAATCTATGTGAGCTTTCAATTTAATGCTACTGTCAAATGTAATTCCCAAAATTTTATTTTTATACTGCGAATGAATATCCCTCTATTATTTAATTTTCAATTTTTGATTTATTCAAATTTAAGGAAAAACCATTGGAATGGCACCGGTCATTTGCGGAATTAATTATTCTGTCGATCATGCTGCCCAGAACTGACTCATCTTTGTCATGAACAATCATCGTGATGTCATTAGCGTAGAGAAAGATATCAAATGTCAGATCCTTACAATCTAAAATATAAGATGGTAAATTGTTTGTAAAGAGCTGAAACAACTTTGGTTCTAAAACACTATCTTGGGCAAAACTCTGATTTAACTTTTTTCAATCGGACTAAAAAAAATGTCAATTGTAATTCGCTCCAACTCTTTGGCATCTATTATCTAAGTAATCCGACAAGAAGTTGTTTGTGGTTCCCTAAAGTCAAGTTCATACAACTTTGAAGTTAAAGGTCATGATAAACACAATCGAATGCCTTAGACTGATCAAGCGCAATCATTGTCACATGTTCGTACTTATTTAAGTATTCAAGCACTGTATCATTGAGCAAAAATAAAACTTCACTGACACCGTTGCCAAAAACATATCCGAATTGATTCTTAGTTATTATGTTATATTTACTAAAAAAATTATCAATTCTTTTATTCATGAACTTTTAAAAAAAAAAAAATAAATAAATAAATAAAAAATGGCAAATACGAAATATGTCTGAAATTACCAATTAAATTATTATTTTTTGTTTTCATTAAATGTATGATGATACGTGCGAACTCGGCTCTGTTTGGAAACACGCCAGTAGACACCATACATGAAATAACGTTACAATATACTTTGAAATATGAAATATATCTTGAGTAGTCCTATTTCCGAGTATGTTGATGATTTCCCGCACTTCGTTACACTCCATATCATGGAAGAAAAACGAATTTAAATTTAATCCGAATTCACTAAAAAATTCGAACTTGGCTCCAAGAGACTCTTTATGTTAATAATTTACAATAACTTGGGGTTCCTTCAAAACTTCCCCATCTTCATTAACTACCTCATTCGAGTTATGGATTTTACTGGAGCCGATTTCATTTTTAATAAAATGCCTTATTTTAAAAAAAATACAAAATTAAAAAAAAAATTTTAGGTGATTGCGAACATCAACGAGCTATACGCTTAAATAAAACTCAAGAATTTTGCAAAGACAATAAGCTAAAACAATATACTGTTTCTGCACGGACAGGCGAATCGGTAATAAGCTTTTTTGAATTTTTATGATTTTTATATTTAATTTAGTATTAATTTTTAGATAGCCGTTTCAATCGTATCATTAGTTGCTAATCATTTAGGAATAAAGCTGAGCAACGTTGAACAAGAACATCAAACGACAATGGTCAAAGCTGAAATTGAACCACGTTACACGATTCCTGTTGTAAATGGTGCAACAAATCGTACAAAAGCTATTGAAAAAAAATCATCAATATGTGTTTTACAATAAAAATACTCAAAAGTCTTCTTAATAAAAACTTTTATAAATTTTAAATTGTTAATTCAAATACTCAGTTAATTAATTTGGTTATTGAAATTCTTAATTTTATAAATATAAGATTTTATCAAATTAAAAATATTTAATGAATTTAAAAATAATAAATGAAAATTGTCATTATTTTTAATTGACCTTAGAAGAAAGTAGCTATGACTGTTTTTTTTATCATTGTTTATAGTAGAGAACCTAGGCGCTCTTCCCATGTGAAACCTTGGCTTATGTATGTTAAATACTAAAATTACCCATTTATTTTATATGCTACCTTTCTAGTATCCTACGATATTCCCTCTGGACGAGGAAATTTGCAACATTAAAAATAATCACAAGAATTGATAAGGCAACAAATTTTGAGCTAAAATATAATTAAATGTTTTTTTATTTGTGATTAAAAATTTATGTTTTTGTCATTAAAAATATATTTTATTCAATGGTTTTTTTACATTTTTGTAGATATAATATTATAAAATTATCGATTTTCTCAATAAAAATTACATTAGTGCTATTTAATGTTGAAAAAGGATAATTCGGAGAAAACCTTTGTTAAAAAACGTAAAATAACCATTATTACAACTTTTTATTAAATTATGTGTTAGAATAAACAGTTTAGTAAATTTATAACGAAAAAAAAAAGTTTTTTAATTAGTACCGTTTATCTTAATATTAAAATTTTAATATTTAGAAGGTAATTTTATTAGTAACCGGCATTTTATAGTGAGCTGTAATCTGTCATAATTAATTTGGCAGATCTACAACGGTTTATTATTTTTAACCTATATTGATGGCGAAATTGATTTTAGTATAATAATTTGATTTAGGAAAAACTTAATATAGTGCTGTAAAAATTTATATATGAAATTACTAACATTTAGGATACCCTATGATAGATTAGATGAGATTTTCAAACTCTAACATAGTCTCTGTTTTAAACTTTTGAAATGACAGCCTTGAGGTATGAATAATTGAATAATGAAATAATGCATTATTCATATTTACAGCACAAATACATAAAATTAAAAAAACACTGAGTTAAAAAGATATTTAACCACAGATGGATAAATATCTGTTTACATTTTCATTGTCCAAATAAAATTAAAAAATCAGATTTTCATTTATGACTGCCAATGGTTTCCTTTCTTTTTTTTTTGTTTCCGAATTCCTGTTATTTTATATTCTTTGAAAGTATTTTTTTTTTATAAATTTCCAATTTTGATGTAAACTTTTTATATCTGTTGAATTTTTCGCATATTTCAAATTTCCAGGTTAGTAATTATCAAATATCATATAAAATCTATTCAAATTATAATATGCTAAAAAAAAACGTTATGATCAATAAACGTTAAACAAATGTATATTATTAACATATTTGAACTAGCGCCATCTCTCCATTTAAAAAATAACTACGAATATCTCAGGCTATAAATAGAATGATGATGGGTATTATAATATTCGAGTTTAGACACCGCCAGTCATGGAGACACTTCCCATACATTCTATAAATTTGACAGATTTAAAATTTGATTTTTAATAAAAATAATTTTTTGTATTTTCTTAAAAAATTTGTGTGTTATAACTCTGTTTTTCGAGTTTAACAAAACTCAATTGGAAGGTTTTTTATGTACTTTAGTAAAATTCGGTGAAAGAACTAAAAAAAAAAACTCTTCTAATTGTTATTTTATAAGCATGTCTTTTACCAACACTTTTTTCGATAAAATGGAAGGTGTTCAAGTTAATCGTGAAAAATGGATAAAAGCGTGCATTTTTTATACTAAATCACGTGAGTTTTAATCACGGATAACTAAAACGTATTGACTTAAAAGAATATTTTTTACTTTATATTTCTTATTTTATCGGTTTTAACCCTGTAGAATGGGCTAACATCCATCCCTCGAAAGAGCTAGAAATGTAGCACACAAAATAAATGGATAAAAATATGGTTCAAAAGCTTTCACATCAATACTTTCACTGTAGTTGAATAATTAGTACCTTTTTCATATTTTAAGCTGTAGGGGAACTGCACTATTAATCATAACCAAGGCTATATTCGCTGGTGGTTTTTGACAGATAGATATTATCAGTGCATGTTTATATCATGTTGCTATTCAATATAGTGTCACAGAATATATACCTAAATCAGAACGGTCCGTTTTTGTCTATTTTTAGTTACAAATTTAATGACCTTGTTCCATGTTGCTGGGATTCATTGATGTTTGAGTCACAAATCCCATGATCTTGTAATATGTTGCTGGGATGTGATAAAACAAAGACTGCATATAGCAATAAAAAAATAATGTGATAGTGTATGGTTAAAGAACCGAATTAAGTGGTGGGGTTACTAGTTTCTTCTTTCAATAAAATAAGAAAGTTAATTACCTTGAACAAAACTTCAAACAAAAATAAATTTAGATGGGCGAATAATCCAAAATCAGATTAAACCAAAAAATGATATACATTAAAGTGTCCCATTTTTACATTTGAGAGCGGTGGAGAGTATTATTATTGAAAGTGAATGGTAAAATATCGAAAATTTGTCTGATTTTCGCAATATCTATACTTGACGGAGTTGGTTCAGTAAATAAAATATTAACGAGTTTATTTAAGAAAATTAGATAATTTCACGTTTTATAAGTTTTTGGAAAATAATTGAATTCAAAATTTAAAAATTGTAGAAATGTATAATTAGACAAGCTTAATTATTATTAAAACTTATATTGACCGAGTTCGACTTGTTCCGTGTTATAAAGTATATTCAACACTACCCCTTAGCATACATAGTTACAAAAGATAGACGCCTGGTGTAGTCCTCTTCTTAGTGCTTAAAATTTTTTTTTATTTTTCTGATTTTAAGCAAGTGTTTTACTATTTTATACATAATCAAATGGTCGTCCATTTTATTCTCACATTTTATAATGTTTTGTATCAATTGGTAGCAATTTTATAACTATACTTAAATTTTTTCTTTACTTTTCATCGATTGAAAGTCCGCCATGCATTCATTTCCTGAAAAGTGGTTGTACTTTGATGCAGCTTAAAATCAAGTGACAGGACGAAGTGTGCGAACACACATCCTCTATATCTACCGCGGTCTTGTAAACAATGTGTCGCTACATTCATTAAGTTCTAGTGCCACCAAGAAAAGAAAATATCCTGTTGTAGAAGCATTGTCTTCTTTTAGATGCAGCCTAATTTTTGATGCTAACTACTTTTTCGCAACTATCACCCTATCGTTATTATTTATATTTGGCAGGACAATCAATACTTTGTTAGAAAGCGCATCAAAAGTTTTCGGTTACAGTTAAGTCTTGCACTGCATCTAGTATTTGTACTTTTATTTTCCAGAAATAAGAATCTATCTATTCTATTTCTCATGTTTTACTATCAGTTGATAACATTCTGAAAACTACATCTATTTTATTTGTAGTTAATTTCATCAATTTGTAATTAGTGGCCACTAACTCATCTCTGGAAATATCTTCTGCCATTGATAATTTTTTTTTTTATATTTTATCTACTTATATAATTCAAAGGTTTTCACTACACCAAATTTTTAGTTTTGACAACTTGTTACCCTTACCCGACATGACAAACCGATGCTCTTAAGGATAATGTATTTAAAGCTTTTGATTCCTAAACAGATTTCATATAACAGAATTTATTGCAATTTGGGTTCCAATTTCTCAATTTAATTCATTTGTTACTTCAGTAGCAAATATAAAATTTCAGGACTAGGATAATTGTCGGGTTTATTTTTGATGATATTGGTACCAAGTTTAAAATTATTATATATTTTATTCACAAGTATCTAAATCCTGTAGATACTTATGTATCATTCATTCTCTGGCACGTAATATCCTATTGGTGTATGTGCTTGTTCCTTTTTATTGCCGCTTTTTTGTTTCATATAGTTTAAAATCACAACGATACTAAGAAATTTCACTTAAAAAAATTAATTTTATGTAAAATGCCTGCCGTGCGTCATTCGGTGAGACCAGCCCTTCGCATCACTTTGAATACGCTAATTGTTTCAAGTAGTTGTACTTACCATTAAATGTAGTTTTCGAAATGTGAAAATTTATTCAGTATTACTATTAATGTGTAATTTTTAACTCTTAAATAGAAGATCTGGCAACATTTAATTTCCAACTTGAATCTAAAATAACATAAAGAGTTGTTTATAAAATCAACACACCTTACTAGCGGATGTCACACGGTTTCACCTCCGTAGTTCTCGTTCCCGAATACAGGGATAAAAAGTACCCCATATCACCGGGAATGTTGTAGCTTCCCAGCGGGGAATTTTCAAATCGGTCAAGCTGTTAAGTTTATTCGTTACATACAATTAATTATAATAATTGAGTTAATTTTAATAATTCTTCTTTTCAGTAATTGAAAAATATACCGATAATGTACGATTTTGTATTATCTGTAATTATTTGGGTAAAATCATTCCTGCAATACAATCTCGATGCACCCGATTTCGATTTGGACCATTAAACAATGAGCAAATTATACCACGGTTAAATCATGTTATTGATAAAGAAAGGTAAGGTTCAATGTTCTGGTTACAAAATATTAATATATATTTTATTTATCCATGTTTTTTTCTTTGTAGTTTAACCGTAACAGAAGACGGAAAACAAGCATTACTTACCCTCGCCAGTGGTGATATGAGAAAAGTATTGAATATCTTACAAAGTACTTGGTTGGCGTATAAATATGTGAATGAGGAAAATGTTTATACTTGTGTTGGACACCCAATGAAAAATGATATTGAAAATATTGTTAAATGGTTTTTAACAGAAGATATTGATGTTACTTATAAGAGTATCCTTTAATATTAATTAAGGCTTTTGAGCCTTGTTTCTATATATATGAAAACCCTCCGCCGCTTGTGTTTGCCTGTTCGTGTTTAATTAAAAAGCTACTGAACGGAAAGCAACTAAATTGGTTGAATTATAACAATAAAACTAACCGGCTCATTGGCCAAGCAAATAAAGGCGCAATCACCTTTAACCGTTTAGCAACTTAAACTGGGATGTTGTGGGTAGTAACCAGCTAAATCCCACATCATAAATTTAATTGCATGCATTATAAAAAATCGGATGTTGTTTAATACAAATACAGATTAAAAATAATGATGTTAGTGGCCGCTGTTATGTCTCAAAAACGAAGGGTAAGCTTCATTATTATTATTGTATCGATAAGATGAAGCAACTACTGTCTCCGAAGGCTGAGGTAGGACCGAAGGCCTGTGAAAACAGTACTTAGCGAACGAAGCGAGCTTTTTGAGCTAAAGACCTTCTTTACTTGCGAGAAAAGTGAGCACTTAGCGCAAAGGAGGCCGACAAAATCTTTTTCTAAAGATTGAAGATTTCTACTCTCTTATTTATATCCTGTGTAAACGTTCGAAGAAAAAGCAACAAAAGCGAAATAGACAATTAAACTAAATATTATTTAATTTGATAAGTTTTTGTATTTCTACGGAAGCGGAGCGGGAGGTACTAGCTAGTTTTGAATAAATTACATATTTTTTTAATTTTAATTTTTCCTTAACATAAATTATTTAGATATCAAAACATTAAAAGTTTCAAAAGGCTTAGCCTTAACGGATATTTTATCAGAGGTTCACTTATATATTCAAAGAGGTACGTTTTTAAATCAGTTAACATCAAATGTTTTTAACTTTTAAAGTATTCACAGGTTTTTTCAGTTGTTTATGATTATGATAACCATTTTAAAACAAAAAAATTATACAAATAATACGTTACTCAATAATTCACCAGTCAAATTAAGAGAAAAAAAAATTTTTTTAAAGAAATTTCGATGTACTCTTTGAGCGAGAGTAACACACGATTTGATTTTTACATTCCTCTAACTTTGCGATAGCTTTTATGTAAATTAGTTTTCTCAAAATAGGCGTTATTTTTGGCAATCTATTCTTCATTTGAACAAAATTTCTTTCTAAGGAGCATTTTTTTGAGACCTGTTAAAAAACAGAAAACGGAAAACGGAGGGCTCAATTGGTTGTGAAGTAATTCGATGAAATCGCTCATTTTAAATTTTAACACAGAGCATTATTGTGGACATAACAAAATATTGGTAAAATAATAAAGTAAAATTTATTGAAATTTATTGAAATTTCAACAGAGTTAGATCGGAGACTTTTGAGTGGCGTATATAATTATTGATCAAATATAGACACCCGTTGTCAATCTATTTTATTCCATATAGAAGGAATTATAATAATTTTGTTTGATTTTTCAGTTGAATTTCCATCAGAAGTATTCGTGTATCTCTTAATAAAATTATCAGATATTGAAATGCGTTTAGCATCTGGTACAAATGAAGACATTCAACTATCTGCATTAATATCAGCCTTCCAAATCGGTCGTGATTTAGTAGAAGTGCAATCTTGATTTTAATAGCTTTAATTTTTTCATAAGATTTTGAATTCGTTATTGTTTTTGTAATAAAAGAATTAAGTGTAATGCAATATTTCTAAGTGTTCTACTTATGGAAAACAGGCTAAAAAAATTCCTTCCAAAGTCAATCTTGTAAAGATTTATCCTATCCCTTGAATTCCCTTTTCTAAGTATTGTTATTAGTAAAGTATAAAAATTGAACGTGGTGAAGGAACATATTTAATTCACGTCTCATTTTTTTTTAATTTTCCCACTCTTTTATTAAAAGTGACAATGCAGAATACTATAACTTTTTGGCTAAATTAATTACTATGGAATTCATTGAGTCATTTGAAGTCGTCGTTATTTTAGTAAATCATATTTCTTCCGGTGACTGACAGTATGGATGCAAATAATACATCAATGTTTTCAAGCCGAACTTCAACGTAAAACATCGATACATCATTCATTACTAACGAAAATTTAACATCGATGTTTGACTCTTACTCGCTATATGTACAGACTAGTGCAAAGCTGTGTATGATAGTTTCTCTTTTTATTACACTAGACGGTAGGACTAGCCTGATTATAGATCGGTTCAATAGTTTCCCGCTTCATATTTTAGGCGTTGTGTTTCCATTATTTTTGTTTAACAATGTTTAACAATAAAAATAAATTGTTCTTATTATAGGGGATACCCACTTTGCAAAGCGTTAAAATAATAATGTATAACACACTTCAATTTACTGGTATATTTTTTGTATACATTATTAAAAATTGTTTTCTGCATGCTAAGATAAGTGAAAACTATCAGTAGTATAAACTGCCCAACAGTGAATCAATGTTTACTTTCATCGATATTACTCCCGAAGTTATATAACTATATTTATAAAAACATACACATTGGAAACGTTATAATTGGATACTAATTATCTATTTGTATTTTAAAAAGCGGTCGTAATGGTTTACTGCATAATGGGTATTGGATATAGTGAACCTCGGTATAAATAAAACTAACAAAAAACAATTTCTTAGCATTTTAGACAATAAACTTAATGTGTATGGTGGAGTATGTTTTATCATCAGTGTTTTCGGGAAACATCTTAACAGAAAAACGCGATTGTCCATTTATACAAACAATAACGCATATGACGTTTCGTTCTCACTACTTGTCACTTCCTAAAAACATCTGATACACTTGGTGAAAGAACTTTTTATAGTTTCTGAACACATGTACTTACATGGCGTTTTAGTTATTATAATTTAGTCTCTAATAAAACCTTTTACTTAAACTAAAATGCATCAAATTTTGTTGATTAAAGCCTCAAATCAATGCCTAAATTTTGGGTCCAAAAGTTTGGGGTCTTTGTTTTATTGACTATTGTCACCTCAAAAGCTAATTTTTAACTCTATTTTCTTGTTAAATCAAGTAATAGAAGTTTACAATTCTTTTCAGTTCACTGTACTTCTTGCTTGCTCATGGTTCAATGTTAAACAATTATTTTACGATTAAAAATCGAAATTGTTAAACTCGGTTACATGTCTGTATAAAATGTTTAAAATAAAGTAATGTTTAAAAAAATAATTTTATACTACAATTATAATACTAAGTGTAAGGAACTGGAACAAAAATTTTGAAAAGTTCTTTTTACTTTTGTGTTCAAAAAAATTGTTTTTGAAATACACACTATTTCGCAGCCCACTCAAATTATCACTGGTGTCTAATATACGCATTAGGTAAATACTCTTCAACTGTTTTTCATGTTTTGTTACAACTATAGGTAGTTTAATGATAAATACTTAAGATTCAATGTGGTGTGTTCACTGTTGGACAGTTTTATCCTACGTAAAATGAAGATGTTAAGCTAATACTTTTGCCATTGGACTGTTGTAAAATGTCTTTAAATGAGAATTTGTAATAAAAAATATTAAGTCTACTTAAATACTAAACCAAACGTAGTCAATAGTTTTATCTGAAAGTAAAATAAATAAGAACACTACAAATTTCTTATGAATTAATGTCAAATTTATTTAAATAGTTGATTAAAATACATTATTTTCTCATTGTTTAACAAAATCATAAAACAATTTACTTTTTTAACATCACATATTTTTTTTTTTTTTTTTTACATTTACATACGCGTACGTTACGTATTTTAACAAAATTTCCTTTTTCTGGAATAACTATCAATTTCAATTCATTTAAAGGAATAAAAAAAGTTTATTATTCCAAAATATATCATTTATTTAAAAAAATTAAAATCTCAACTGAAAATTAAGTAAATAAAATTGTTCTATTAACATCTAAGTTTGAAGGTGAATATAATTTTTCCATTCACGCAAATTTAATATTCATGAGCTAATTTTGACACGAAATGAATATTAATTTTCTGAGTTTTAAATTTTAAGATACGTCAAAATGCAGGTATAGGGTATTTCATATGAAACGGTCAACGAAATAAGTGTGAGGTTCTGGAATTGTTTCATATTATTCCCATTTGTACTTTTAGAGGGTATGAACGGGCACATCCAATTTTTTTTTTTTTTTTTTTTTTTAGTTTCCAAATAAAGTATGTGACTCTAATGAATGGACAAACATAATTGTTCAACAAGATTTTTCAAGATATGTTTTTAGAACTAGCGTAGTTACAAAAATGGTGATTTAAATAGAAAATTTATTGTTCTTAATTTTTAAACCCTATTCAAAATTATAATGTTTTTTTCCTGTTCAATACCGAAAGTTAAATATTAATTCGTATAGCATCATTTATGTCAATTATTTAGAATGCCATAATTTAAAAACTAAACCTCATACAATTCATAAAATACAATACATTCCAGAACCTAACTTTTTTTTCGTTTCACGCGAAATTTTCTCAAATCAATAATAGTATTTATCCTTAGTATTCTTTTAAATGGAGTGAAACGCCTTGAATAATTTACAAAAATTAATCAATAGTTAAATATTTTATTAAAAACTAAAAACTTGTGACCTGGCATTGTTTGCACTACGAACTAATATTTGAGTTAAAATAATCAGAGTCTAGCAGTTGGTAATTAATGTGCCATTGTATTAGCTAAAAACTAATTAATCAGCAAGTCAAATTACGAATTTCTCTTTATTGTATTAATAAGCTTTAAATAGAAATTGGGCAGGTTGCACTGTGTCTACAATTTTACTTTAATTTTCGAGTAGATTTCAAATAATAAGAAAGATCAATTGAGTTTTCAGTCCGTGTTAAAGCATTTTCAATGGTTTCCTTACTGAAACTGGAATATTAAGTTTTCAAAAAGGGACCAAATTTTAAAGAAACCAAGATTTTCATTAGTTTAAGAAACGGAAGTGTTCAATTTAGCTATGTATGAAATGCCGTGCGGAAAGACTACGTTGTACTATCCACCCTAAATATTTTCGTTTTAAAAAAAAGCGTTTATTTAAAGACCTATATATTCGGGATGTCTTCATCGAAAGATTAGCAATAAGGAAGTGAGGTAAAAAAAACAGATTTTCTACCTTTTCATCACGTAAAATCTGCTGTAGCATTATGCTTCACATAAGTTCTTTTTTTGGCGATTTTCTATTAGATTTTTTTTAATATCAAGAATAATCGATTACAACAAAATTAAATCACTGATGTAAGACATACGTGTACATATAAAATTTCGTCAAAAATCGGATGAATGGTTCACTAAATATCGGCAAGTGAAAAATTCCATTATGGAATATATTTCCTTAAAAATTTATCTCCGAAACGGCTTAATCGATTGAGTTTAAATTTGTATATGAGGTTAAATAGTAAATTTTCCAGAATTGTTCATTTTTTTACTGATTTAAGTAAATCTATAGCACGCATGTAAATATACAATTTCATGAAAAACGAATGAACGGTTCACAAAATTCGGCATTTAAGAAAAAGTTTAAAAGTTTCAACTACTGTATCCTTGGTTAGGTAATAGAACTTCGTTTGAGAGATTAGATCCAAACCGTCGACAGATATAAAACAAATTTTGAAACTGGAGTAATCTTTAAAGCTTCTTTACAAATAGGAACACAAAACTTCTGATGTGGATAGATTTTAATCGGAAGTTGACAATATTATCTGAGGTTAATTATCCGTAGATTAGCAAGATATGAGTTAGTTGGAATTGCATTACATTTACAACTTAATAGTTTTAACCAATGTTGTATGTATAGAGGTCAGCTGTTTTAACGTTTCCAAATGTTTAACACTATCAGTACATTAAACCCTCTTGACCAATCGTTTTGGCAAACTCACCTATTAAAGAGACATAAAAAATTAACTGTTAACTTCATTTAATTAGTTAGTTTTTGTCTAAAGTTGCACACTATTAACACTCTGGTTTTCTTGTGCTAGAATCTTATTATGATACCTCTAGCAGTGGAACAAATTTTGTGTACTTCAATGATTATTTAGTTTACTCCCACTAGATGTCAGGACTCTAATCAGTACCAAAAATAAATAGACAAAATTTATTTAGATATTTACTACAAAGAGATCAAAAACTTAAACATAAAATTATTTTTATTTTGCCCGTGAGTTTTTCAGGAAAAGTTTTACTTGAAATGCATAAATTATTTAAAGCTAATTAATAAGTACTTTGAACATCATTTGAATTTGTAGCTTACTCAATCGAATATTGTCTTAGAAGATATACCTAAATCAGAATGGAATAACTTTGCGCTATTTTATTAGGATCAATTTTAATTTTTATAGGGTAGAAAAGTTAGTAGATTAAAAGTAAAATGACGTATTTTCAATCAATCATAATAATATTATAGAATACATTATGATGTCATTAAGGGAATTAATACAAAAAATGAGAACTCAATAATGAAGACAATGTCTAATGTAATATATACATTGCATCCTTTTAAATTTTCACGCACAAATAGCTAATAAAGTATTTAATTAAATGTTATAAAATTTGATATGTACAATCTTATGAAAATGGAACTCGTGTCGAAGAGTTTTCCCGAAAAAGTATCTAAAGCAAAAATCAAAATTTTACATTATAATTAACTTTTGACTAAACTCTTCGATGTACCCTCTGTTTTCATAATAAGATTGCGCATACCAAATATAACATTTGGATAATTACTTTAAAAATAGGAATGTATTATTTACATTAGAGGTTGTCTTTATTATAGAGGTCTCATTTTTTGTGTCATTTACCATATTTTAAAATATTTACATATGAAATTTTTTTTATATTTTAGTTCAATTATTAACTGATAGCATGGAAGAAACATTTAAAATTGACATGAAATAATTATTTTTAGTTGCGATGCAGCCTGAGGCGTAAAAATATGAGTGATTTACGGTGATCAAAAGAACATTTTCGCGTTCATTTTAAGTTAGTTAATGGAATCATTAGTTTAACTATTGAACATTAGTTTAAGATAATAGATTAACTATTAATATGGTCCTTAAATGATCTTTTGTTTGGTAAATTTTCAAAATGTAGGCTTCATAAAGTTTTACTTGCTGATTTTCCAGTAAAAAACCACTGGTTTTAAATATTGAGAAATTAAAAAAAACAAAACTTTTAACTGGCTTCTAATTCAAAAAAGTATAAGGTTATACGTTTGTATGTATTTTTTTTAAATTTACGTTCAACGAAATTTGAACAAATCATTTTGTTTGAAAGGATATATGCCTGATGTAGTCACACAAGAGGAAATTCCAGCCCTAACAGGTAGGAAGGAAATTAAAATAAATTTTTAGTGATCGAATATCATCTAAATAACTGATTGTGTGCACCATTCAAAATTAAATAACAAAATTTTCGAAAAAATAGCATAGCGGTGTCCCTTAGTGGTCCAACCGACTACAAAATACAAGTAGGAAAAAAAGAGGTCCATGTATCACTTCAAAGCTCTAATGAATACAACGCAAAAAAGATTAACATAGGTTCTCATACAAATAATGACTTTATCTTTTTCATGAATATGACTCAAAAGATTAATGTCTATTAAATAAAAAAAATATAAATTTCAAACTAAAATGTGAAAAAAATTTTTTTTTTTTTTTGTTGGGTCCAAAATTGAATCCAAAAAGTTTTTATTATACTTACAATAAGTAAGTCTGCTTAATAGTTTTTAAATTATAATGGTAACCGATTTTGAAATAAATCCGTTTAAAATTTTAGTAGAGGGGCTGTATGAACTTACTTTTAGCTCAGTCACGTTGCTGAAAGCCTTTCAGTGAATATCGAATATATTGAAAACGTCGATTAAAACAGGATTACTTATTAAACTAATAATTCCCTTGATTTGAAATAGAACCAGTAAGGTCATTGCAAATCGCTATTTTTCCACTTTTTCTGACTGCGCCTAATCGCTAAAATATAATAAATACATTATAAGTTACATTTAATAATACATTTTAACAATATGTTTTCAAAATTCATAACATTTTGAAAATTTCCGTCTTGATTAAGGTATGTATTCTTTGACGTTTCCTGTGATTTTATCCAAAAATATTTGATACAAGATTACTAAAGCCATTTGATATTGATGAAAATATACCAGAATCTGGTGAATTTGGTACACTTAATGCCTGATGCTGTTGATATTGTTGTGATGCTGATGGTAAATGCGGTCTGTAGTATACACCGTCATTTCGCTGAAATTGTACTTAAATTAGTATTTGGAGTTGCCAAAAATTATGTAAAAAATAAATCAACATTTGCACTGAAAATTTTTTAACATTTTGAGAAATGGTTATTTTCATACGTATTGATAGCCGTCTTAGTGATTTACTTTTATTCTATTTTTGGGTCAGAGTGTCTTAATAACTAGTCAAGGAGGACAATTCATTTTCGACAATATAAAAGTAACGTATTCTAATCCTGAAAAAGATAGAATTCTAAGGTATTCTAAGTGACCATAGAGGCCTTATTTAAAAGTTATTAAAATTAATTAAACATTTCTGAAGCTATCGATAGATAATTTTAACTATCAGTATTAATAATAATTAGTATAGATCAATTGAAGTGGAGAAGATAATAATGATATTGTAAAATAATAATTTTTAATAAAAATAATAAACATTGGCCACTTGCTAAGATACGAATCTTTATTAACGTTTTCACAACACGTGTGGCGATGCGATGTCTTGACACATTGCCCATCAAGCATTGCAGGATTAGATTACCTTACTTTTATATTATCCTAAGAAGACTCCATTCACCCTAAGAAGACTCGAACTATCGGCCAAAATAAGAACTATTTAGAATTATACAAAAATACATACCATAGACAAAAAATTTACTATAGATGCAGTGACTTATGGTAATATGTTACAATAATCATATTTTTGTAGTCTATGGAAATAATGAGCTCAGTATAAATAAGAGTGGTTTATATATGATTGCTGCTATGGCGCTGAAATCTTAGCATGAATCTTCTATAGATAAGCAATTTTTTTAAACTTTAAAATAATTAATGTTTTCACAAATGTTTATTATCAATATTCAATCATCACTAGAATCTATTTATTTGATTTGTCTACTAAAGCGTTAATTTCGCTTTAATGACTCAAGTTTTTTAAAATTAGAAGTACTTCGATATACAATCTCGTTATCATCGGCGTAAAATCGTAATTATTCTTCTGATATTAAAATTGCTATAATATTGACGTTAGAGAGATTTGTGAGTAGGAGCTTAATTGAAGATATTTTTATCGCGAATATTACTAATGGTTAATTTGGTTTCTCTTTGATTAGTAGTCATTTTTTAAGAAAAAAAATGAAAACCTGGTCTTTAAAAGATAAGACCGAAAATCAAAGAATCGGGCTGGGGCGCCCTAACATGATATTTAAATAACATTTCCAATATGGTAAACTAAATTTAATTTTTTCCTCAAATATTAAATGGCATTTTGTTCATCAAATTAGGGGTAAAAATTTTGATTGTTGAACTACCATTGTGTTACATGCAGTTCGGCAGATCTCTTAAAATGGAATAGAAGTTTGTCAGTGAATATTCGTTATCTAATAAATTATCGTAATTTCCAGATTTATTAATATGATTATTCACCCCGATATAAAAGACCCAGAAAGTCTATTATTTCGTTTACAATGCCACGTTATGGTATGACAAAAAAATATTATCACAGGCAGTTATTTTTATAATTTTTTGGATAGCGTTATTGGAACATTTAAGGTAAGTTAAAAAGTGGTATGTTAGATAAAGTTATGAATTTGGAATATATAACTCCCGAAGTCATAAGATTATTATGATATTAGTTTAGCACAGAGTATCAAACAAATAAAGAAGATATCCGACTTTAAACATCATAAAAAAATATTCGGCGTTATATGATAATACATGGTCACAATCAGACTACTCATTTCTATTCAATACATCGGCAATTAAGATATTGGTTAAATAATGATTCAATTTATAAATTAATGTTCATATCTTCAAAAAAACGTTCCTTTACGAATTTTTTCGAAAATAATTCGTAAATAAAAAATCTTTAAGTTGGAAACTCGAAAACTTACTCATTGACAAATTCGATATATATCTGTTATATATTCGTTATATAGATTAAAGTAAAAAATATACAAACATAAAAATGTGTCAAAAAATTTAATAGCACTCATTACAAAGTTTTTGTCTATGGTTGTATTCAACCGACTTTCTTAAAACAACTGTTTTTTCGTTTTTTTTTTTTTTTTGAGAATCGAATCAAAACAAAATCGTTAATACGCTACTAGTAACTTGCACAATTAAGTTATTTAACTGTTATTAAAAGAATAATTACAAAATATATTAAGTGAGAAAGTTTATTTTTCAATATAAAAGAGATAAAATATAATTGAAATATTTAAAAAAAATTACAATTTTTATTTTTAAGTTAAGTTTTTTAAACTTACTAAATAAAAAGTATACAAAAAATGTGGAAAACGGTTCACCATAAAGGCCATCCCTACAACTTCCCGCAAATTCGATACCTAAGCACCAATCAGCCGATTTTCACGTTCTTGGCGGCGATCGACGTGGTTTTTTGAGCTTTAATAATTATTTTCTTTCATCATAACGGTCCGAAAAGAAATGTTACAAGTTATGAAAAAAACACTTTTTTATGAAATTTTTCGTTTACGATATCTCTTGAACCAATCAACCGATTTTCACGTTCTTGGCGGCGATCTACGCCACTTTTAGAGCTTTAATAAATATTTTATTTCATCAAAAATGATCCGAAAAGAAATGTCGGAGCTATGTTAAAAAAACACTCGTTCCCAAATATTTCGTTAACGATATCTTTCGAACCAATCAACCGATTTTCAAGTTCTTGGTGGCGATCTTGAGATTTCTCAAAATCTACCAGTTCGAATCGATCCAAATTCAAAATCTAAGTTTGGTCAAGTCCTTTCGAATGGCACCAACCGCAATGAAATCTGTCTAGCCGTTCAAAAGTTATAAGCGGTTCACATACTTTCACACACATACACACACATATTCAGACATACTGACAACCTCGCAGGGGTAGTCAGGGAAGCTTTTCAAAACGGGGTAAAACCAATAACTTCCCGATTTTTGAAAATCTTCGATTTTCTTAGCGGGAAGTTAAAAATATTAAATACTGTATACCTATATTATTTATCATTAAAACATATTAAATACTATTTACAGTATATAAAACGTATTCATGATTTAGAAAAATTATGCTTTCGTACCAGTTTCTTTTTTGCAAATGTGAACATTTTCCTTGCGAATATCGATTTATTTTAGAAAATAAAACAATTTAAAATATTTTAGATTCACACAAATTACAATCGTGGTTGTTAAAATTTTATCCATGCTAAGCTTAAAAATTTTAAATAACTTTAAATAAGTACATGAAGTTAGTTTTAACACAATATAAATGTTAGTAATAGAAAAATAGTTTGAGATGATTGAGAGCATTAAAAAATATTTTTTTCCAGTGTTTGTAGATTGGCAAAGATTGTGTGTTTTCCATATTCACTTTTTTAATAAATGATCATTTTAAAATATGTGAGGTTGGAAGATAAATATTTAGTAAATGAAGGCTAGAATTTATGAACATGCAAATATAGATAGATTAAGTCAGGCACATAGTATGATTAATCACAATTGGCAATTATATTACACCAGACAAGAAAGCGCAATTTAGATATTTCTGTACAAAGGTACTTACAACCAAAGAATTTGTTATTTATAATACAGAAAAATTTATTTGTATATATTTAGCTACAAGTTCAATCTTGTGGAAAAACCACAGAATCAGGGTCTATACTAGGAACTGTTGAACTGTGTGAAAGTATGATAGTGGTAGATTTAGTACTTTTCCCTGTATTAATGTCCCAAGGTTCCTAGAAATAATATATTTACAAAAATAGATTTATTTTAGATTTTAGGATTTCCATTTTTAATTAAACAAGAATGATCCAAGATTTTAACATTATAAGTTTCATTAAAAAGTGTATTATATTCTTTAATAATTTTTGTAATTGCATCGGGATATCAAAATTTTGTCACAATCAAAAAAAATTATGAGTTAATTGAATTCGTGAAAGATATAAAACAGATCCTGAATAAACATTTGACTATTGATAGCTACCATAAGATCATGAAAACATTTTAATGACTTAGCAATGTATCGAAATCAAGAGATTCGTAAAAGAAAACCGCTTATTTAAACATTTTTAAACTTGAGTTGAGGGTTGAATATTATTTGTACGTAGATTAGGTTAGTGTCAAATTGGGTACCTGCTAACCTTTTTAGGAACGAAATATCATTTGCTAGCTTTGTACATCTCTAAAATCTCTCCAAACTGAGCTAGAAGATTGAAAATTCAAATAAGTACTTTTTGGGTTGTCAACCACCTAGTCCCTCCAATTTTTATACGAACAAAATGTCATTTTCACTCATTTGTATGATAAGGTAGTGCCTTTTGTAAGAATCAAACTCTCAGCCCGTGTTCTACATTTTTCACGCACGAAATATCATATTTATGTGGTTTTTAAAGACTTGCACAGACAACCACAGTATCTACAAATTGATTTTGAGGGTTGAGAGTGTCTTGTACTAAAACGCATTTAATGAGTGGGGAAATATGATTTTAATGATGGAGCTCATCTCCTGCTCGTGAATTTTTAATAACCATTGATTAGATTGATATTTTCGCGAATATATGCTAAAATATAAGTATTTATAGAATTAGAAAAAAAAAAACGAGCGAACCGTACAGTACTCGCAGATGATGTGTAACATCATCTTTATTAATAAGCAAAATTATTCTCGTCACGAAAAATAATTATTTTTAATGAAACATTTTATTATTATTATTTTTTTGTTTTATTAAAATTTTAATTATATATATATAATTTTTATTTTATTTCAATAATTTTTTCTTTTTTAAAATTTTTATTTAATTTCAATTTATTTATTTAATTTAATTTTTTTTTTTTTAATTTATTATTCTTTTTACCTATACGCGTTTGTTTGCTTAAGACAAGATGTCTTTTAAGGTGGAGATTTCACACCATAGTACATTTATATATAGAGCTATATATCTCAAAATCATTTTTATTGGAAATGACTCGGTAGTGAAGTAAACAACTATACTATTCTTTTCTCCAATTTATTACCTTTCCAAATCGTATACAAGTTAGTTTTGGATAAAAGTAACGTAGTATATTATTGGGAAGGAGCATGAATCTTCGGTTTTAATTGAAAATACCATTCAATTTTAGGATCTTCAAGCATTCATTCGTCTTGAAAAAAGTTTCAAGGAAAATTGTTGAGTGTTCTGCATCGGTTTGAATATTCAGCTGAATTCTGTGACTTGATTTCATTATTTAATAATCTGTCTTCAGAAAACTTTGGATAGTAGAATTTGTAGAGTAGCACAGTAGATTTACGAATCAAATTCTGACATTTTCCTTAATGTTAAAAGTAAGAATATTAGCTATTCCAGTTCCAAATATCATTCAGAATTGTCTAAGTGGCACTAGGGAAGATTTCAGAAGTATCGTTTTGCACGGGAAAAGTTCAGAAATTTTTGGATACTATTCTAAATAAAAATAGGGTGTGCAAAATCTTGATTTTGTTCTAAATTAGTGCAATAATTAGTACAAAGAAAGACATTTTAATTATTTCGTTTATTAAAAAAAGTAATTGTAATCTTCCAATTAAAAACTACGATCAATTTTTAAGTACACAGTTTATTTTTAAAGAACTTCTGATATGAAGCGTTAAAATCTTGGAGCTGAAACGTGAGTATTTAAAAAAATATTTAATATAAAAATGCAATTAGTTATTTTTGCAAAAATTAAATCACCTTATTATTGGATTGGGAAACGCCTGGTCGTCCAGAATACTGAATAGAAAAATTTGTTCATTAGTAAATGAAAATTTTGTGCGCCCATTATTTGAGTAGATTTTATTTAGATTTGCAAACTTACCTTTGATGAGAATAATGTTACATTTAATAATGTGGGATGTTTTTCGATGACCATAAATTCAACTTCTTTTGGTAAAAATCCATCGGCATAAACCTAGTAACAACAAGAATCAATTATCTTCTAATCTAATCTGTATTATAATAGGAAACTGGTGAGGTTGAGATTAAGTCAGATATATCTGTTATCTCAATGCTAACTAAAGATAATTGAATTTCCCAAACTGGTAAAAGTATTCCAAATTTTCCCTAACTGACATTTGAATGTATTGAAATTATTTTACTACCTTGTATTTTATATCACATGATGATAGCACGGTGAACTAGGAGTCGGATTTGAATATGTTACCATCGCCCTTAATGATTGGGTGGATGCATTTATGAACGGAAAATGGAAACACAAATCAGGTTACAAGCTAAATAGATGATAAAAGAACAATATGGCACATTGTTAAAAAACGAAAAATATATAAACAACAAGTTGGAATTCTTTTCGGTCACTGTGATCTCAGAAAGGCATCAATTACAAAAGGGGATAGAAGACAGAATCGCCTTCCTGAATTGTAAAGAGGTGGTTGATATGCTGTTATACATACTTGTTAAATGCTACCGGCTCGACCGAAATGGGCTAAATTGTGGTTAAGCAATAAAAACGGGGCTCTATTCTTGTCCTTTGAAAAGACATTCTTTACATATTAAAGAGCTATATCAAGCAAATTAACGATGGTTGATTCGAGAGTGTGAAAGAATACTGTTAAAAAAATTATAAAGGCCTAAATTCAAGACGTTTTCCTGCCCTCCTTATTTATTTCTGCTACTTCTGACATAAAGGAGCCTTTGAGTGAGAATCTTCAAACTTATAATAATATTGTATTACCTCTAACTTGTATACTCCTGGTAATAAAATCCTCCAAAATTCTCCATATTTTGTAGTTTGGAAACCAACGTTCCGACTTTTAATCTTCAATGCTGCTTTCTCCACGGGGTTATTATTTTCATCCATGACAAAACCTTGGACACCGCGATGTACTTCTGACATAAATTTCAGTAACGACTAATAAAACAAAAACAAATATTAAATAATATTACCCCCATTTGCAAAAAATATTTGTCTTTACATTACGATTATCTTCCCAATATTTTGGCAGTTCTGAAGCTGGTGGGTATTTACAACATGATAGTTCCAATGTAATTTCCATACATCCACCCCAAACGTAATTGAAATCTTGCATTCCTCCAGTAAGTGGATACCAAGCTGCACCATTTGTTATACCGTTTTCGAAGTGATTTGTAACTCGCTTACAAGATACACCTTTTGACATTTTTCCATGATTTTTGGAGTAAGTGTAGGATAAATGTTTGAAAACGTCGTCATCCGGCGTTAAAGATGGTGTACCTCCATATGCTTGGAACACTGCACCCCAAGGACATGTTTGAAAAAAATGCAATTATATAATTTTCCTATAGTTTTGAGAAGTATTAACGGGGAACCGTATTAACTATGACATAATTTAAGTTTTTGCTTTACACTTAGCAAAAAAAGAAAAAAAATACTTACGTGCACATAACACTGATGACCTACAAATTCCTTGCAAGCAAAAAATGAAAATTTTTTAAAATGCGTGATAGAATTTCTTAGTTAATTTTAAGTACAGTCAAATTTTTAAATCAAGTGACTACATAAAGATTTGTTTTACATATTGTAATAATTTGTATAGTTTACTGACCATATTTATTGAAGAGAGCCCAATATTTTGTAACTTATTAACTACTAAACATTACAGCTTAAATTATTTAAAATTTTTGTAACTTGATCCTAAGTTTTGAAACAAAGTTTAAATTATTAAAAAATATTTACTGGCATTTGGTGTATTATCGAATGGGTATGATGCAACTAAAGCTCCTCCATGCAGACTAGCAGAAAGTACAAATTGAATTTTGCTAACCCATTCTTTAACAGCTTCTGCTTCTGGTTGAGCACGCTTATTATTTTGTTTAAAGTAATCAGGGAAATTTCGATTTAAGTCAAACCCTCGTGCATTGTACCTATTTCAAATAGAAATATTTTAAGCTAAAATAACGCTTTTAAAATATAGAATTAAAGATTTCTTACCGTCCTTGGCCACCTTCACACATTCCTTCTTTTGATACTTCAAATCCATCGGGATTCATTGATGGTAAAAAGTGGATACGGGTATTGTCCAATAGCCATTTTACGAACTTATCGGATTGATAATTTTCCACTAAGTACTAAAAAGTATAGATTGCAGGCGTTGATATAAGATAGCTTGGAATAGCAAATGCAATAATCATATTTAGACAAAACTGTGATCAAGTTTACAACCAAAGAACGGTGATATTTACAAACATACAGAGAAGAACGATAAAGAGCTAGGAATGATTGTACATCCCAGCAACATATATATAAGAGTGTTAGAAAATTTGAATATTTAGGAAAACACAAGATTTAGGAAAATACAAATTGCCTTTAAAGGAAGAGTTCAAAATGTCACAAAAAAAACTTATATTGCTAATTTAAAACTTAATTACAATTAATTACAAGAAAGACAAATATTAAAGTATAGATAGATAGATAGATAGATAGGCAGAAAGATTTTGATTAAGAGTCAGCCTTGGAGGAGCTTTTGTATTGCAATTTTCGAAAAATATTATCAATTGTATCTACTTTCAATTATAAATTCTATAGTCTTGATAAACTTATATGTATTTAATTTTATAATACGTTTCAACCCTTTTGCCAAGGCAGCTTCTTATAAGAGTTTTCAGTTTTTGCATGGTCTTGGCCATAAGCTTTTGCCTAAGAATTGTTTGATGTTTGTATCACCCATTCTTTTATTTTATGTTTGATTGTGCCTTTTTGGAATCTCAATGTATTTGAGCCTTTTAATGGCTCAGGCGTACATGAAGCTGTTTTGGACAATTTATTAGCCTTTTCATTGCCATCAATTACTGAATGCCCAGACATGCAGCCAATAGCAACTTTATAATGTTTACCTATAATATAATCTTCAGCAATTCAGTGCACTCCAAAAGACTTTTGGAGTTTTTTCAGGCTTTATGTACGGTGTGACTATTAAATAAAAAATAACTCATTTTATTTTTGTAGTTCCGCTAAATGTTTTAAATTGCAAACATTTAAAAATTCAATATTTCCCAAGACATAAAGGTCCGCCATTGATCGTTCAGAATATAAACTCCAGCATCTATGTTGGACCCGCCTGTATACCAAACTACGTTATGGCAATTAAAAGGGATCATCTGTCCTATGATGACTACACAAATATTTGGATTTCTTATGGCCTTTAGTATATTTTAGGTATATGACCACAATCATTCTTGCGACAAAAACTTTTTCTAACATACCAAAGGTTGCTTTAATGCTTTTCGAGTGGCAGCCATCTGGAACTGTCTATATATGAGTGCAGTATAGAGAGGTTGAGAAATGTCTCTATTAGCATGTGTTGTGTCGTGGTAATACATCCCGTGATTTGGCTACATTCTTTCCACATCATTAATCTTTTTTGTGTTGTTTTCGCCGACCATATCAATATCGCCTATGCATCGGACTCACAATAGGCTTATAACGCCAAAGTGATATTTTAGAGTTTTTCCCGCACATCTAACTTGAAAATTCGCGACATGTCCAAAAGGATTTTTCATGCACTCTGTATTATTTTGTTAATATGGGGATTCCAGGTAAGGTTTGAATCTAAGATAACCCATAGATATTTGACTTGCGTGGATACTGGGATGGTTTCACCAAATAGTTTAAAGGTGTTTACTTACTCTTAAATGGCACAATCAAGGTTAATTCTCCGTTAACCTAGAGTCGTTATAGCTCACACTATCTATCCATCGACTATATTTAGTGCAGTTTGTGTAAGTTCAGAAAGAGTAGTTTCTGACTTGTTCCTGATAATGATGTCTATGTCGTCATAAGCTTGAAGTATTCAGGATACTGATTATTTTATAAAATATGAACGAATGATTATAATAAGAATATATGAAGTAATAAGAATCGACAAAGAAGAATGGCGAATCAGCAAGAACATGAAAATAGACATAGACATTTTAAATTTATAAAGTCAAGATTAGGATGGTTTGTTGTCCAAAGAATTAAAGAGGAAATAATTTTAAGTAATATGATATATGCAGTTAGAAAGACAGAATGACCACGGTTAAATGAATGCATCAAATTCGATGCATTGGGTATTTGTCATTACAGAACGTATAAGGTGTAGGTTATGGAGGAGACAAAATCTCACTTCCGGTTATAACGGCTGTTAGCTTGGTTTCCTTAAAAACATAGTAAAAATTTCATACAGCTTAATACTATAAAAATGAAAGTCTCGCGGAAACGACATTTGGACATATGTATAATAATAAGAATACTTACTTCGATAAGGTGAAGTAATAATTCACGTCCTACGACTTCATTTCCATGTATATTTCCAACAATTTTAATATTAGGCTTTCCTAACATATGTTCATAAGGTGAGGCAGATACAACCATTACCCATAAGTCTCGACCTAAAATTGATTATTTAATTTATAAAATAAATGAATAGAATAAAATAAATGCGAGGTTTTATTTCTTAGAAACAATAAAAAGTCAATTTTTTTAACTATAAACAATTTTCGAAGGTTATCTCAGAAAAAAAATATGTTGTCAAATTTATTTTTAAAATATTTATTTTTAGCTAAAAAAATTGTAAACTTTGAACATTTTGAATTTTAAGTCGCTTGTTACTTGAATGTTTGTTAAAACTTAAATGGACTAAATTGTATGACACTATTTTCTTTTACATTTGAATTTTTGTATAAACTTAGAAGAATCCAAATATTTAAAAAATTTGAGCTTTCCTATGTGTTTATATAATTGAAACGAATGTATAAAATACATAATTTTTATAATTGCATATTACTTTCATATTTAACAATGTTCTATTGACATATATAAAATTAAATATGGTAAACATAAAATTACATTGAAATTTAAACTTTTTTTGTTCAAGTGAAAACGCTATGTACTATTTTTGGTGACGTAATACTGGTAAATAATATTTAGAATACTGATATGACACATTTAGAACAAAACATAACCTAACACTTTCAGATATTTTGATATTAATTAAGGTAACTGTTTAAATTGAGATGCGAGATGACAACTAATAATGTATATCAACATGACATCACGCCATGACAGGTTTTTTTCGGTCGCATGATAAAAAGATTATAAATAACTACTTTTAATTTTAATATAATACGAAAACGTACTTTTACTCAAATTCAATTTTAAGTATATTTATATATAAATTTTAATTTTTTTCACTTTTCCTAAATTATTTTTCATTGCCGAAAGTATCCTATTTTAAATAGGAAAGAGCAATTCAGGTTGTTGAATTTTTGTTGTTGCGTTGTATAGATACGATATTAAAGTAGTCGATTTTAAAGTATAATTTTGAAGAAATATATTGTTCGAATAATTTAAGCTCTCATCAGTTCCAAAAAGTAGTTTTCGAATGTAAAAAATTTTTCCGTGAAAAACAAAGACTTAAACATTATCAATCAAAACGTATAGTTTTGATAATACTAATTTTAATATTTTGTTTGAAAAATTTATCAATCGAATATCAATCATTTTTTCTTTGAGTGAAAACAACACCAACCTTGTACAGATTTTCCAATCGAATATAACGCCGTCAAATTTGGATATCGCGAGTTCATTGTTCGTAAATATTTCGTAAGTTGTTCATAATTATGATAGTTGAAATCTAATGAAGTTGATGTCTCGTCATAACTTAATCGTGGAGATGCTGATTGTGCTCGAGTTTGTCGATGTAAATGAATACGATGTGCTGTTCCATTTATTAAAGTATTACTCGTAAAAAGTATGGTTAATAATATTAAAATTACCCGCATTATATATAAATTTGGGTATTATCTGAAACAAATATAAAAAAGAAATTTTAAAAATGTTTTTAACTGCTAATACATGCTGCAGTTCAGGAACAAAGTGACCAAACTGTAGGAGCTGTTTTTACACTTCAAATACAACAAAAAAATGTATATGTTTTTTTCTAAGCTCCACAGGAGAAAATCTGAATTTTCAATTAATTATATAAGATTGATAACGTTTTTTGTATTAAGAAACTTTGTAAATTCCATTAGAGCTAGACAAATACAATTATATCGTTGAAAATAATTAAATTTTCCACTTAAACATGTAGTATAAATAAATTTATTGGAGAGCTTATGGGATTTTTAAGGCCGAAAAATAAAACATTGTTGTCTGCTTCCTAAAATTTCAACTTTTCTTCCTAAAATTTCTCAATAACATTCCCATTTTGAATGGTATCATGTTCAATAAAATTGCTCTCTTTGAGGGTGCAAATACTACCTAATTTCTGAATGATTCTGATACTAATTGTAAGCAATATAAATTATCAAGGATTTATGCTACAAAAATGTTTTCCATTCATGCCACCAAAATGTTTTTCTCAGCTTGAATGTACTATACTGCTTATTGTCGCCATTTATTTTCCTAATGGTTTTGTATGGAGTTGTGAAGAAAATAACAAGAAGATCCAGAGGACTGTGGTGGAGGCTCATAGGCAGCTTCGAAGACATTGGCCTTGACGGCGACTTATGCATTATGGTTGGTTTAAAAATAAACTTGCGAGAGGCAAGGGAAATGAAAAGTTAAACGGCTAGGTCAGCTGGCTCAAATTGGATAATCAAATCAACTAAAAAGAAGCACCAAACTCAGTATCTTTGGTACAAATGTAATATCTGCACTTGTTTCCAAACTTATGAAAACAGTATCAACTCTAAACTAAAAATTATTCGTAAACCTATGCTTTAGAAGAATTTTAAATGTCCAATGGCCAGGCTGAAGCTCTATTTAGGAGGGTAAACATATCCCTCGTTTCAGATAGTATTAAAAAAAGAATTATGGGTTGATAGATCACACAGGAGGCAAATAACAACATTAGCCACCAAGATCTGTAGTGAAACCCACAAGAAAGCAGGAAGAGGCTCGACATATAGAATATGTCAGAGAATATTAGTATTAACCCATTTCCGTTTGTTCGTTCGTCAACAAGATAACTTAAAAATGAACGTATAAAACGGTGTCGTATATCTTAAAAGTGAGTTTCAGTTCGTGAATGTGCAAAATCGGTACATAAGACCAAATGACTCAACCTTAGAACCATAATAGATGATTCAAAAACAAAGTGTAATTTTAACAAAAAAAAAAAAAAAAAATAATAATTATAAATTTTAAAAAAAACTTTTGCATGAACATTTTTTCAGAAAATGTTTGGAAGGCACATCGCACACGAAGCAATTTGTGTGAAATCGGCGATATCATGGATGTGATTTGCTTATGGAAAGCAGTGTCTTAAAGGATGAAATACATCAAGTAATAAGTAATATATAATATAATTTAAGCTATTTGAAATACATATTTCTTTTTACAAATAATATTTTAATATTATAAAAATAAAAAACTTAGCTCTGTTAATTGTTACCCTAACTTGTTTTATATGTCTTATGTGATTAGAATAGACACACATTATAGCCACTGTACAATCACTGTATTTATAATACATTTCATTTTGTAAACAAAAAATTATGTAGATTTAAAAAAAATAAGAAGAATCAATATATATTATATTTTTGAGAAATAGTATAAGATGTATTGGCATCACTTTATAAAATAAGTTCATTTCTGTTTATTTACTCTGTTATTGAATTGAATGAAAATAATATTGACGCTTGAAAAGGGTTATAAAAAAATAAGTTTATAAACTCTTGCAGAACGTCATAATGAAAGAATGTTGTATCTATTGCAACATTGCTACAAAAATTAGGAGAAGTATACCTAGAGAAAGAGGTTTTTACCTTTTTTGTTATCCACACATAATAAATATGTCTAGAAATTTTTTGGGTTGAGCATTTGTTTAACTGAGTAATACTATAGATGAAAGCTCTTATGTATTTGACATCGTTGCTTACGAATGTAAAATTACATACGATTGTTGTCGCATCATGATGAAATTCTTACGATTTCACTATTTGTTTATGCATATTTCACTCAGTGCGACTTCGTACATGTAATTTTCTTATGGAAAGTAATGTATATTCGTATACGACACAACAGTTGCACCTGTGATAAAAGTATAGCATGTAGTCTAAGATAAAAATATTGCGGGATATTATTAGCATTTACTTAATACTCGCTACTCCTCATTCCTTTTCTTTTAAGCATATTTATGTATTTAAAAAAAACTTATGATCTGCTTTATTAGACGCACCTATTAAGCCTGTTCTATAGGTTTCAGGACACGAATGTAACCTTTTTTTGTTTGTACATAAAAATAATATTATTTATCTATAATACATATCTATCTAATATTTAACTATAATAACTATATTTGTCATAAACATTGATTTATAAGAGAGTATAAACAAGAATAAAAAAAAATTGTCTATGTGATGTTATGAACGTAGGATTTGTGCTGCGATTTTTTTATCACATGTATGATTTCAAATCATGAAAATCACACCGTGTGCGACTATACATTGCTTTCTATAAGCAAATCACATCCATGATATCGCCTATTACACACAAATGGCTTCGTGTGCGATGTGCCTAAAATGCTGTGATATCGCGAAAATTGGCGATATCGCCGATATTAGCGATTTCGCCGATTTCACTCAAATCACTTCATGTGCGATGTGCCTAAGTATATAAAATTACAATTCATATTATTATTATTATTATATGTATAAAAATGTTTTCGTGCTGAAATTCTTTTTAGACACTGTAAAACCACTAGTTATAATACAATTTAGTTTTTAACAAGTTATTTCAAGAATAAATTAAATAATATCTATTTTTTGATAATAGTATAGAATGTATTGGCATTACTTAATAAAAGAAGTGTAAAAATTCATTTCTGTTTATTAACTTTAAGTTATTGGAGGGAAAAGTTTTTTATGAAAATAAGTGTTTACCTATTGCATAACTTTGTTATTGCCGACATGTTGAAATTAGAAGAGTTATACCAAGAGACGTTTTTCCCTTTTACGCTATCATAATAATATGTACAAAATTTGTTGGGTTGAACAATTGTTGAACTAAGTAATACTGCAGGTAAAAACTTTTATGTATTTGATAGCGTTACATACGAATCTAAACTTACATACGATTATAGCTGCATCATAACGGCATTCTTGCACTTTCACTATTTATATATGCATACGGCTCAAGGGTTCCAACATTCACGATTTAATTACCATGCCTGTGATTAGTATTGCAAGTATTGTAACTCTAACCTCGGTAACCTCTATAACTTCAAAAAATAATATGTTCACTTCCCATCATAGCCCAAAGCCTCTATAACTTAAAATACGCAACCTCTACAACTTAAATAAGTAATCTCTGTATTGGCCCTCAGTAATAGGAACAAGGGTACATACATACATATGTACATACCTACCTCTATATAAGTCCTCTTTCCGTATCTGTCCTCTTTCCGTGAGCGATAAGAGGACAGAACAAAAGGGGTTTACGGTTTAGTGAGTATGGGCGCTAGCGTTGATTTTATATGACGCTGCGTGGGGTCTTCACCTTTCCAGACAATATGTCTAGAATTTGTAAAAAGGATTCCCCCCTCTTAAATAAAAAAAAGCCTCTATATTAACCTATCCCTAACATAGACCCTTGATAACTTAAAACCTCTATAACTTAAAATATTTTGTGTTTCCCTTGGACTTTAACTTATCGAGGTTCTACTGTATATAAAAAATAATAATGTAAATCATATAACAATCTTTGTGACAAGCATTGATTGTTATGCCAGTATAAACAAGAATAAAATACTTTGTAATATGTGATATTATGAACGTAAGGCACATCGCACAAGACGCGATTTGTGTGAAATCGGCGATATCATACATATGATTTGCTTATGGAAACCAATGTATAGTCGCACACGACGTGATTTTCGTGATTTGAAATCATACATGTGATAAAAAAATCGTTGTAAAAATCCTTCGTTCTTAAAATCACATGGGCAACTTTTTTTTATTATTTTTTATACAGTCATATAAATCAATGTTTATGACAAAGATAGAGAGTTAAATAATGTTATTTTTAATATTTAAAATAAAAACTTGTCAATGCTTGTTTATATACAAATAAATACAAAAAAAAGGTTAGAATCATGTCCTGAACCATATAGAACAGGCTTAATAGGTGCATCTTATAAAGCAGATCATAAATTTTTTTAAATACATACATATGCTTTAAAGAAAAGGAACGAAGAGTAGCGAGTATTAAGTAAATGCTTATAATATCCTGCAATATTTATATCTTTGAATACATGCTATATTTTTATCACATATATGGTATTGTTGCAACTGTTGTGTCGTATACGGATAGAGATTACTTTCCATAAAAAAATTACATGTACGAAATCGCACTGTGTAAGATATGCATAATCAAATACTGAAATCGTAAGAATTCCATCATGATGCGACAACAATCGTATGTAATTTTACATTCGTAAGCAACGTTGTCAAATACATAAGAGCTTTCACCTATAGTATTACTCAGTTAAATGCTCAACGTAAAAAATTTCTAGACATATTTATTATTTGTGGATAGCAAAAAGGGAAAAACCTCTTTCTCTAGGTATACTTCTCCTAATTGTTGTAGCAACGTTGCAATAGATACAACATTTCTTCATTATGGCAGTAATGACGTTCTGCAAGAGTTTATAAACTTATTTTCTTATAACACTTTTCAAGCGTCAATATTAATTTCATTCATTTCAATGACAGGGTACATAAACAGAAATGAACTTTAGACTTATTTTATAAAATTAAGCCAATACATCTTATACTATTAAATACTGATTCTTATTATTATTTTATGATTACAAAATGAACTGTAGAAATATAGTAATTGTACTATAATCTGTATCTATTCTAATCACATTAAACAAATAAAACAAGTTAATGTAACTAATATCAGAGTTAATTTATATATATATATATATATATATATATATATATATATATATATATATATATATATATATATATATATATATATATATATATATATATATATATATATATATATATATATATATATATATATATATGGTTTAGTCATAGTATATTAGTATTAACCCATCTCAGTCTACCGTTCGCCATCAAGATAACTGAAAAACGGCAAGAGACAGGTAGTTGAACTTTTGGTGTCATATTCTGGATCTTAAAAGTGTGTCTAAGTTCGTAAATGAGCAAAATCGGTATAATGCGATAATTAGATCCATGACCCAACTTAATCATTAAACAAGATTCAAAAGGGTAATTGTTTGATTAAAAAAAAAATGTATGAACATTTTTCGGAATGTTTATATTCGCCACAGTTTAAGCTAATTAACAGATTCTTATTATATACGAAAAATGTTCATACAAGTTTTTTGTGTTTGTTTTGTATCTTTTTTTATGGTTAAGTTGGATGATTGATCTAATTAGCCCATTATACCGATTTTGCCAATTTACGAACTTAGAGTCACTTCAAGATCCAGAATATGACACCAAAAGTTCAACTAGCTGTCTCTTGTCGTTTTTTAGTTATCTTGATGACGAACGGGAGACTGAAATTGGTAAATACTAATATACTCTGACTTAACCTTATATATATAATTTGTAAGACGAAATGCGAATTTCAAATGGCTTAAAGTATAATCTATTATAATCTATATTATTTATTACTTGATGTATTTCATCCTTTAAGACACTGTATATACATATTTTGTTATTAGTAAACAAACTATGTATTACCCCTTCTTCAAAAAACGTTACAAAGTCGTTGCAACTTCTGTAGCTCCGTGTGCGACTAAAATGCTGTGATATCGCTGATATCGGCGATTTTGCCGATTTCACCTAAATCACCTCATGTGCGATGTGCCTTAGATTTTATATGCGATATTTTTATTACAGATATGATTTCAAATCAGGAAAATCGCACCGTGTGCGACTATACATTGCTTTCGATAACCAAATCACATCCATGATATCGCCGATTTCACTCAAATCGCTCCGTGTGCGATGTGCCTTAGAGTATACAATTAAATTTTTTATGAAAATTGAATAATATAAGAAAAACAAATATTTTGTACTAAAGTAAATTTACTTTTAAATCTTAAATAATTTCTTATTTGTAAAATAAAGTAGCCAAAATAAAGTGTCTCTTTTGTTTAAAATAACATTTATGTACCTTTTGATATAGAGAATTAGATTTTAATGTATATTAAGCTAGCAGTGTCCAATGGGCAGAATCACTCAAAAAATAGCACATTAGTTAGTGCTAATTTAGTGCTCATAAAATAAAATTTGATGCTCAAGCGATTTTCCAAAAAATGGGAATATGCTAGCTTTGTATTAAGCTATTCAATTATACAGTCTGTACTTAGGGTGTAAAATGATATGTTTTACACTGAAAATGGAGCTTGTAATATAAGCTGGTACTCTTCTGTTCTGAAATTTTCAAGACATTTCTTCTAATAGAATTTCAATATAAACTGCTATAGATAATAATTAGAGGGGAATCGCAGATGCTTCCCTGGCCATTTGATCCTGTGTACCATCTTTTATAACACTCTATCGCCTGAAGGTAAAGATACCTTCTGGCTCAATGTGCAGAGAAAGAACCATTCAGCACAGGTGGTACTATAGAATCTTATCGGGACCAGTAATCACGCAAATAGCAAACAGATTCTCCGCTGGAATTGTTCCGATAATGCATGAATTCAGAATTTTAGACCTGAGCATTATATATCAAACACCTTGAAGATTTATCCATGTGCAATTGACTTGAATTCATCGTCCTCCAGACACGACCTAGAAGTTGGATCGTCTGAGATTCCCAAATTATGAAGGTGATAGTTCAACAGACAGTGCCCTATCAGAAGATCCACATTCTTCTCAACTGTACCCTGGCCAGTTTTACCCAAGAACAGTTAAAATGTTTAGCTGTGGTAATACACAACTTAGCTTATCGCATGCTATCCTTGAAATCGCTGTAATCAAAATGCGTTTTTTTTCGAAGTCTGTCCTTAATACAGGATATCACAGAGTATCTTGCAATAGATATAACAGGTTCAAGCGAGAGGGGTATATGTGACGACCCTTCGTGTGTTAATGAATCCCCTAACAAACTCCCTTTTATGCTAAGAGTGATCGGAAGCCCAGCTCAGTTGACTATATTATTTAATACCAGGCGATTCAGCTTCTCGAAACATTCAAGAACAATCATTGACTGGAATCTTGAAGCTTTAAGGGCCCGAAGAGCTTCCCGGCCGCCTGAGAAAATGCTAACATGTACACCACTTTAACCCTTCGCGTTACGGATAAAATTTTTGAATATGCTTACTAATCCCACCAGAAATTTTTTTAAAGGTTTTAGATCACTTGCGGGGATGTTTTGTAAAATTTTCATTAAATTCTTATAAGTTAAAAAGTGGCGTAACTTCTTGACACATTTCCCATTATTACAGGATTGGAATATCTTACTTTTATATGATTTTCAGCGGATATGTGTTTTTTATAAAGACCTCTACAGGCTCTATTAATTAAGAAATCTGTAATGTAATGTACATTGCATTTTTAAATTTTTGCGCATAAATAACTAAAACATTATTATTTATATGTTATGAAATTTGGTATGAACAATCTTGACAGAAAAACGGAGCGGGCTGCGAAGAATTTTTCGCCATAAATTGATTATAAATAAAAATAAATTTTTTTTTTTATATTTGAAATTGTTTTTACTCGAAAAACTCTTTGACATACCCTCCATTTTCATGTCAAGATTGTGCATACCCAATTTCATATTATTTGGATAATTATTTTTTGAGTTACTTATGCGCGAAAATTGAAAAAAATTCAATATATATATAATTTACATTACATATAGTCTTTATAAATAGAGCCTGTAACGGAAGGTCTCTATCAAAAACACATACCTACTTCTAGGGTATGCCCAATTTATCATCAATAAGTAAATCAAATAAGCTATGATAATATTTTATATGTAATAAAACACTTCATATTTTTATATTTAATGGCGGAATAACGGATATGTATGCTGTTGCGTAAATTTTATGAAAGTAAATAGTGATATTTATATTGGAAAGTGAAATATACAGTTTATTCAATATTGGGAAAACACAAAATAATAAATAAATGATGTTCTAATTGATGTTTTTATAATAATTTAGAACGGATGTGAGATGTTGATGTTATATATATAAAACTATTAAATCAAATTAATATCTACTTATTAAAAATAAATCCATATCAAATTATATATTATACTTTTTACCTTCATCCAGGGTAAAAGCAAACGTGATGACTCACTCAATCATTTTATTTTTTCAATGTAACTTGTTTTAATTGAATTTTTATACCGGATATAGGTATATAAAATATATGAGGATATACTTAGATTAAATTTTGCAAATATTCAAGACACTACCAAAACTTTGGAATTAGTATTTATAGAATCTGTAATTAGTCCATTTCCGTATGTTCTTCATTCATCTGCCATCAAGATAATTCGAAAACGAAAAGAAATGAAATTTTGTGGCGCATTATAGACCTAAAAAGTTTGTAAATAAGCAAAATCGGTCTATTGGATCCATTGAATAAATGATCCAACTTTTAAACCATAAGAGATAGGAGAAATCTTCAAATACAAATAAAGAGTGTTCCTTTAAAACAGTTTACAATTGCCACAATTTCGACAAAAATTCAGCTAGTAAACAAATATAATTTTTATAAATTTGAAACAAACTTAGTTCCATTTGTCAAACTTATTCTTTAGATTTTAACTAACTCTACAAACCTAACCTACACTCTACAAACCCAACTTTATGGCCAAGAGGTTCATGAATAATACCATGAAACGAACAAGCCATACTTTCTAATCAATATGTTGGGTTTGTAGCGTTAAAGGCGTTGCTATTGCATGTGATCTAATAAATTTGTATCTGTCAAAGTACAAAATTAACTAATAATAAGAATAAAGAAAAATTTAATTTAATTACTAAGAGAATGTTGTACATTTTATGAAGTTACAAATCTTTACTAAATTAAAATAAAACATAAAAATAAAGCTTTGCAAACACTGAAATTATTGTAACATTATTACGTCATATCGCCTTTTTAATTTTTTTAAATTTAATCAAAGTGTTCATTATTAATTTTAAAAACATTTTTAAAAGTTTTTCGCAACTCTATATCAATATATTTATTATAAAGTTTTTTCAGATTAATAACTAAAACAAATTATCCAAATGTTATTAAATTCGATATGCAGAAACTTGACATGAAAACGGATGTTATATGTCGGAGAGCTTTTTTTAAAGAAAAGGTTTCTAAAGTAAAAATCAAAATTTTTTTATATTTCGAAATGTTTTTTGGTACGTCCTCCGTTTCATGCCAAGATTGTGCATATCAAAATTTAAAACATTTTGAGTAATTTGTGCACGAAAATTAAAAAAAAAAAAACAATTTATATTAAATTAGTGATTGTCTTTATTATTTTATATTATCTTCGTCTTTATTAAAGGCATCTCTATCAAAAACATAACTTATCTAGCAGAGAAGTTTTATCTGAATAACTTTCCTTACTAGATACTACATGAAGGTTATATACATGAAAGTAGATACATGAGGCTTATATATGAGTATTTTAGAATTATACATTAATAAAATATTTGTATTATCACATAATAAATAAAATCATTTGTAAGCAGTATTATTGAGCATGGGACGAGCAAAATGGCATTAAATTATACAATATTCATTTACAATTTTACATCACAATCACAATACCATCAAACTGACGAACCAAACCATTTATATTAATTTTATGTTGAGATAAAAAATGAAATATTTAAAAAATGAATGACTCAAATAACTCCATGCTCTAATTACTTCAAGCGATTAACTACCTATAAATGTTATTATTTACGTTTTATAGAGTTATCAATTTCTTTTATCACACTATATTTTATACGAAATTATACATAAAAATTGTTTATACAATTAGATACTGATGTAAATGTTTCTATAGGTATAATGGGCTTATAGAAATGCAGAATATTGTCCGTTTAGTTACCGGAACATTTTCAGTTTATATTTTTATTTCTAAATTAAACCTATCGATATCGGAAGTGTATGTTCGTTGTTTCAAAAATAAAAAAAAATTAAAATTAAAATAATGTTGTGTACGATTTTATAGTTTTTTGTATATATTAACGTTTTATAACCGTCCGAGAAACTTTCACGTCGTGTCTGTTTGTTTGGCGATCTGTTAGAATCATGCAGATAATGCTCAAAACTCCAAAACCACTGTTTGGATATTTAGAAATTGAACTATACTTTTGTCACTTAAATGCGAGATATAGTTTTGTATTAGTAATTTCAAGTTTGTTAAAATCGATTTTTTCAGAAGCCAATTTACTGCTTCAGAAAATATTATGTGGCTGAAATATTGAAAATGCAAGTTTTAACTCTGTCGGAAACTATTATTTGGGAATATCAATATTAAGGGAAAAAATTAATTAAAAAGTGAATCCTACTACTACCGAAAATTTAACTAATTTATGTAATTAAGATATAGAAAATACATTAATGAATAAGCAATTGTTGATGTTGAAAAGAGGGAGTCTATGTTTTTTTGGTACATTATAATCTATGAAAACAGTAACAAAATCTTTTATGAAACACTAAAAGTGCGCTAGTTATAGTAGGAAAAATAAGTAGTCTCATAAATAGATTGTCACGAAACGTGTTATTAGTATCTATCAAGTATTTAAGTTAATTTTTGTTATGTAGGAGGAAATTCGTAACCCAGGTGCCTAAGCTATTAATTTTAAAAAAAAAAAATCGATTACCTTTCGCCATATTGTTAAAATGGCAAGTTCTAATATAAAATTTCAGGATATATACCTGATAAAATTTAAATTGATTCCAAATTGAAATGTGTCCAACGAAATTTTGTTCTGATTTTAACTTAGTTATTGATTAAAAACGGAATAACTTTTTAAAGTGTAGATAAACATTTTCAGTTAAACATAAATATGAAACAAGTTACATTTAGCAGCTTTTGAAAGGATTATATGTCATTACTAGTAAGTAAAGGAAGTTTTGAAAAACTATAAAAAGTTTGATTGTTAAACTTCCGAGGGCCTTTAATAACAGATAAGAGAGAATATAATAAAATTACTTCCCATGTAGGTAGAAGGTTCAATTTTAGTAGGGTGTTAGACTTATGTAATATTACTAGGATTGAGCAAAAACAAATAAAACACATATGTACAATGTTTAATAGAAATTAGGATTTAATTCGGTAAATGTACTTCAACTTTATAATAAATCAATGTTCAAAAATGATGTCAAAGTACAAAATTAATCACTCTGTACTGTATACATTTAACTGATATTTAAATAGATAAATCGTCCCTTCACTACACAAGAAAATTTTCTCTTGTAATCGTTCATAAATAGTCTAATCACATCAAAATGTTTACTACAGTGTACGACTCAAATAGATTACACTTGGTCTAACATTACACAGTTACATATGCACTCCACGTCTCTCATCTTCGACGGTTTTTAGCTTTACGTAGTCTTATAAAATTTTAACTAACTACACAACGTTGATGCCATCAAATCAAAAAACTATCTCACTTACATACAAATGTTCACAACACCAATGCTGTAGAGACGTTCACTTTCCAATATGGCTACTAGCAACCGAATCTACTTATTACTTAACTAACAACAACTCCTCTACATTTGCCTTCTATGTATATCCATTTCAAAGGGTTTATTCCTCACGTGGTCTTGTTATAAAATAAAAACGATAAACCAACAATCAGAAAAATCCAGTTTTCAAGCGAGACTCCGTTGTTTTAAATTCTTATCATTAGTAACTATGTAAAATGTACAATCATGAAATAATTTATTTTTTTTTTCGAAACAAGGTATACGAGAGGCAATTGGGACTTTCAGATAATTTATTGATCTCGTGAGAAGCCCTACTACATATTAAAACCGGCTAAATTGAGAAAATCAGGTATTCGAGAGGTCATAGATCATTTTCTCTAATTTCGATTTCAATACGAAAATTTTCAATACGTAAAAATAGGACAGGTCTTTTTGAAGAATCTGACAACAATTTTTTCCAGCATGTCTTTTATCGAAAAACTGATGTAGAATATTGTTTCCAATTCCTAATTTTTAACTTTGACTACACGGAAATTCTGTCGTTCAGTCAAAAATGAAAATGGTTTTATGCATTAAAGGTTAGAAACAGATTGTCGAAATTAGTTCATCAGAAAGGGATAGTCTCGTGAAATCAGTCTCTTGTTAAGTGCGGCTGGATTGTATGTACCGATGTTTGTATTTCTCCTTGTAAACATCGAAAAAATTGGTCGGTAGAATTGCAAATATAGACCCTTATAGAAAATTGTAAACAATTTTCAGGTAACTAAGATAACGTTTAACGGTATTTTTAACCAAATTTCAAAAAGAATCTGATATTCAGGTCCTTTTCCCTACTACGATTTATTATGTTATTTTTATGTTTCAATCGCTTTTTATATTTATTTTTTAAAAAATAAAAAACATTACCAGTGCCACATAGTTTTTACACAAAATTTTTACACATTTGAAATTTCATTTTTATGCTTATTCACGACTATCGTTTAGGAAATCAAATAGTAATATAATTTAAACATTTTAAGGAAATAAAAAATTTGGGCCAACATTATTTCTGGAATGGAAGTCACATAATCACGAAGTTAAATAAATTGATTAATAATTAAAGACACAGAAAAATTAAACTAGAGATTCTCTATAATATGAACTGAATAGTCGATTAATGAAACATATAACTTAAGAAAAACTTAAGTGAAAATATAAAAAAAGGTTTATACGTTCAGTGTGACAGTTTCTGAATCGTGTAACTTTTTTTTACATAGAGATATATTGTGTTTTTGTATAAAGATATGTTTATTTAAATTGTATTGTAATATTCCATGGATCCAATACGAACATCATTTTAATCTTTTTATAGTTACAAATTACTGAACTGATCGATCAAGTCCAGTAGTCAATGATTTAAATTTCATTTTCTTATTTAATACAAAGAAAGTAACTAGATTATTTATTTATGACTAACTATTAGTCATTATTTTATTTTATTATTTTCTTACATATAGACATGCTAAAAAGTGAAATTTAAAAAAATTGGTCTTTTTGTTTGATTACAATTTTTGTCACATATTTTCACATACTTTCGAACAAATTATCAAATTTCCCTTTTCGTTTCAATGTCACTAGATCCCAAATTGAACGTTTTTGGAGAAATGTCAGTTTATTTGCATGTATGTGTGTTCGTTAAAAAAATAACCAACATTCATGATCCAACTAAGTTTGTGCTACATTTTTAATTATGTAAAAAAAATGATCAACTTCAAATGCAACATCGTTTTTTAAATAAAATTAGCTATTTTGTCCAAAGTAGTCCTTAATATACAGAAGTAAATTAAAATCTTAAATAGGTTTTAATTGGAATAAAATGAAAATTTTATTTCTTCAATTCGATTCAAAATATTGATTAGGTTTTAAACGAAATGAAGCAAAAATTATTTTTAAGGGAAGAAGTAAAATTCGATATGATATTTCAATTGAATATTTAGAATAAATAATAAAATTACCTAAAAAATATACACAACCAACAATTTTTCTTGTATAAAAAGAAATGCATTTCCCTTTGCATTATTTGTTCACATAATGCTAAGTTGGTGTCTAGGTTAAGCGAACGACTTAGTATAATCGAATCATACACGGGCTGTGAATTATTTTTGTTGAGGGACTTACATAATTACTATAAGCTTACTCTGAAAAGGAAATATTTTACTAACGACGTTACATAATTTTTAAAAATTTAGTCAACACCTTTTATTTAAAAAAAGAATCGTCTTCAAAAAATTTAACTTAAAAGTAAAAAGTAATTGTAAATTAGAATCTATTATAATTAATTTCCTTGTGACCAATTACGATACTTAGTCGGCGTTAACAAATCAATTTTTAAGTTAAGAATATGAATATGGTGCCAAGTTCAAAAGCTAATTCGTCACAAGAAAATTATATCTTAAGTTTAAAATTTTTATACTCGACATATATACAATATGTCAGAGTATTAATTTTAGTCTAAAAGTTGTAACGTTAGAAAATATTAACCGCATAAACAAAATTTTGGTATAGGTTATAGAACTTTAGGCATAAAAAGTAAGATCAAGTTCGTGAATGAGAAAAATCGGTACATGATCCACCGTTTAGACCATTAAAGATGGAAGACAAATTCAAAGACAAAAAATGTTTTTATAAAATAAACAACTTCTTTTCGTAAACTGTTTGTTTATCCAGTCACAATTTCAATAAATATTCGTATTAAAAATATGTTGCCATTATAGACTATGAATACCATATTCTTCTTGTATTCTAAACAAATCACATGTGCGAAAATGATATCTTTAATAATAATCTTAGTAATTAATGGTTAAATCGAAGTTTAATACCAAATAAATCGATATGAAAAATTTGTTTGTTTGTTTTGATTTGGAATTTTAAATTTTTATTTAGATTGGAAATAAGTTTGTGAATAAATTCGATTACTCATAATATCAATTTAAAATATTCTAAGCCCCCCTTTAGCTGTCTTATTACCTACGTACTTGAATCTGGTTCCTTAATGCATGTATGTATGTTTTTATGTTTGTATGTACAGTGTGTTTGACCCACTACAAGTGAGAGATGTTCCCGTTATTTTAGAAACTAACCATTATAACAACATTACATATCCGTTCATTAGCTCTCACGTTGTTTTGTGTGTACGAACCGTAATATCAACAAAAATCTTTCTAATATAAAATATTTTTATCGCGTACAGCTTTGAATGAACCAAAATCATCAGCTTTTTCTAGATAATATTTTATTAGTCTCAGTATTTTGTAGCCTCATCAAAGTGACTACTTTTTATACTCGACGAATAAACCCTATCCTCATAACGATTTATTATTATTATTATATTATTATTATCATTATTATTAATAATTCTGTATTTACAGCCAAACGGCTTACTATAGGGGTTGAGTATAAAAAAAAAATTTTTTTTTGTATTTTTCCCAATATAATGACACATAACAAAAAAAATAACAGTATTAATTAAGACATAAAAATGGAAAAACATAAATATTTAAAACCCATAATATAAACTATAAGATATGGTAAATATAATTGTTACTGATGTTAATCATTAATAATAATTGATCTGGTTTAGAGCAAGCATTTTACATGATGTGTATAAATCACTTAATTGCTGTATATTAGCAATATTAAAAAGGATTTGAGCGAAGTCCTATCCAGATAATACAATGACTTAAAAAATTAATAATTTTGTACTATAATGTGTACCTTAACAAGTATCAAATATTTGTAGTCTTTGTATTTCAACTACCAAAATTCTGTTACACTTTGATTTATCGGCTGGGAAACGGTCTGACCCTATCTTGGAAGTTTTCTATATAACTTTGGCTTCACTATTCATACACTTTGCTTTAGTCCGATTATTCTATCATATGTAGTCAAGTCCACGACTCATCTGATTGCGCTATAAGTATACATTAATATTTTGACAAAAAATATTCCCACAATGAGTTTTTCACAGCATAAATTGATTTTGTTAATTGTTTTGACGGTTCCATAAAAGAGGACCAAAATATTCACCAATTACACCATAAACGCAGTTTTTTTTATAATAAAGTCTACAGTTACACTTCACAAAAATGAATTCCAAACAGTCTTTTGCTAAAAACAATATTTAAAATGTATTAAAATTAAAATCGATTTCAACAGATCAGTAATTCACACGTCTGCACAATACTGTCTATAGTACTCAATCCCACTTAAAAGTAATCTTTTATAAATATTAAATATAACTTTTGAAAATATGTTATTATGAAGATCCAGATACAGTAAATTTCATTAATGTAATAAACTCTATTGTCCTAAGAAATAAAATACAGTCAACACCTCTATTTCGCAATTGGTTTATATGGCCAATATATGATATATGATTAATCACATAAATTAAAACTCTGTTATTACGAAGACCTTGATAACCTGATAGAAAACTTAAAATTTGGTAAATTTATTGAATTGGATAAACGTGCCTTGGGATAAACATGAAAATTAGTGTACGGGCCCGAAAGTTATAGCGGAAAAACATAGATAGATAAATACGGACAAACGAAACTTTAGAAAATATTGATTGTCAAACAAAATATTGGTGTAGGTGTTCATAGAATCACCTAATTATTCCATCGTTTGTCAGACTATCCGTTCGTTCGCCACCAGGATAACATAAAAAAAAAAAACGAAAAGTGATGGAAAGTTGAAATTTTTGTGGCATTTTTTAGACCTTAAAAGTATGTTCAAGGTCGTGAATGTTCAAAATGACACACAATATAAAACAAAATAACATGTAGCATTTAAAAACCAAATCCTTTGTAATTCTTGGCGATTCCACCATATTATCTTAATTTCGTTATTTATTTTTAAATTAAAAATTCAATAAAAATTAAGTTTTATATTATGATATTCGCTTTTAATGTTATGAACGTATTTAAAAAAATAATTTTTTAATTTTAAACTTCTTTATCAATTTTCTAATTAGTTTTCACCAACGTTTAATTACAGAGCCGTGTAAATATACAGTGACAATACAGTACAGTGTCGACTAAGAAAGTAATACGATTGCTGAATTCGAAATTACTCTAAATATTCAATCTTTACAGTTGCATGCTCTTTGGCAAATGCAAATATTTTACAAAAAGCTGCTTCAAACAACAGTTGTTTCCTTTAAGAAAATAAACATTTTTTGTCTATTAATTTTTCTACTATCTTTTTTTGGTTTTAAAAATGGGTCAAGGACCCAATGGACCAATTTTCCTCATTAACGAACATATTTTTTATGTCTTAAATACACCACCAAAATTTCAACTAGCTTACCTCTTTTTGAGAGCTAATTAAGTGATTTTATGAACAGCTATACCACAATTTTATTTGGGGCTTCATTATTTTCTGGATTTACAAGCTTTAGACAAAAATTAATATATTCTGATATATTGTATAAATGACGAGTATAAAAACTAAGAAAAATCAATTTTTCAAACGTAGTTAAAAAATTATAAAATAATTTTAATTTTGATGTTAAAAGCGTGATATGTTTGATATCTGTTGTTTGGTTACTCAAAGTGACCTTGGCATAGTAGTAGAAGACTATAAAATAAAAAATACAGCTCGAAAGTTCTCCCAAAACTGATCTAAACTAGTTTACTAGATGGTTTTTTAAATTTTAACTAGTAAAAAATGTTGAAAATTCAACTTTTATATTTTTATAACTTGTCGCTTTAGTGGAAGTTTTGTAAATTTTTACATAAAGTAAACGGAAATCGATAAAATAACAAATTTTAAACAGAAGTATACTGTAAATTATTATCTAAAAGTGAATTCTTTTTGAGTTATCCGCCGTTGAAATTGACGCATGTTTTTGAGCAGTTTTTCATGAGTAGCTCGTTAATCTTACATTTTAATAAAAAAGTGTAGGCAACAAAAATGACGCTTATAAAAAAAAAACAAGGAGAAATACTTGTTTATTATTTTTGTAAATATATTATGAACCTAATTTTTTAAATCGTTAAAGATGGTTTATTTTATTTGTTCTGCATTTTTTTGTGAGTGAAATGTTTTTCCAAAATTGAAAAATTATGTAATTTTTTATTTTATTGTTTTAATTTCTTAGAAATAAATACAAAATTATGCCTGTAAATTGTATGTAGTCCTACATAGGCTCAAAGAAAACAAAAACATTACTCTGCGGTAAGGTTTTTATAAGGAAAAGTATACATATAAAATCGTTTGTACTGAGTGACTATCAACGCTCCGCCAAACTACTAAGTTTAAAACGACTTTTTTGGAAATTTCACCACGCTAAGAAACGCGGTGGTAGTAGTTTGTATGGTATGTAACTTTTTTTTTTGAAGCAAGAAACAAGTTAATTTGAATGATAATTAGGTACTGAGATAAATAAATAATCAGGCGTTTTGTGGATATTCACACGGGTGGAAACGTTGACCGAAACTTTGTATTTCAATAACGATATTTTTTTTTTAGAAAAAACTTCAAAGTTGGAATTGTATGTAATCCAATATGGTATAATATGGTACACATCCAAATGAATAATTTAGCTCAATATTTATGATATTTGTTTTATAAATCTCTTCGTAAAAATATTAACATATGTGGCTTTGTCTCTGATTTACGTCGTAGTTCCAATGCTACGTCAACGTCACTACTAGCAGTATCCTTAATTGATATTTGTATTCCATAAATATGTGATACACAAATATATTTCCAACTTAAAACTGTGTAAAATTATAAAAAATTTTAATTAATCTCAATTGGTTAGTCTCCAGGTTTATTAATATTATATTTTACGAAACGGGTTTATTTAATGTTTGTTTTCGTGCATTATTTTTTACATTTACAACAGAATTAGTTGGTATCCGATTCAATTTGTTTAGTACGTCGGAAAATCTTTTATTTTAACTTTCTAAGTATATCTACGATATCGGATATACCTAGGAATATGCTATATCGGATATAACTACGATAAGGATTGTGATCCAGATTTAAAAAAAATGTTTGCCTCCATTTCAAAAATTTTTGCTGACGTTTTGGAACTTTCGTTTCATGTTCGATGATCTTCATGTTAGTCTGTCGGCCTGTGAAAGTTATTTAGACGAACACGCAAAGCTCCAAAAATACTTGTCGAATATTTATAATTTTTTTATAAATAATACAGAAAGTGTTTGGGATGGTCTCCCCCTAACCCATTTTAGAACCATCTAATCTATCAATTGCCGTTTTAAGGATGTAGCACTCGAAACTTACTTGCTTTTTTCACTTAAATGTTGATATATCATAAACCATTTATCGGAGTTTGTTGAAAATGTGTAAGTAAATGCATGATGTGTTTATACTAAAACGAAACCATTACTTTCCGATAAAATATATTAGATAGACACTTTTAATAAAAACTTTAATCGTGAACTCTATTATGGTACATATTACAATAATTTTTAATTGTTACAAACATTAATGTATTTTTGTATCTATGGTAACAATAAATTCATTTCCATACATATATAGTTTATATTTCCATAGTATATACGATTGGAATTTTGTTGCGATTTGCTTCTCAGTATCCAGAATAATCAATTTCAACAAAGTTTAAATCTATGTTGGAGAAGTAAAAGTAAGATTTATGTAAGTGCATCCTACTGTTATTGTTGACAAAATTCGAACGGTACTTTAATATTTGGGTAAATTTCTCATTCAAAAATATTGAATATATGAGTCATTTTTACATCAGATACAGGCAGAAGTACAAAATCAGATCACGTATGTGATCAAACGTCGCAAGACCGTTTTTGATACTTCAATGAGTTTTAACCTATTTTTTAACAGTGAAATAAACAATCAGAATCTTCTATCACAAAGAGGTGAAATTCAAGTAATTTATGGTCAATATTAATAAATAGTAGTAACGTAAATTAGTTACAAGAGATATGACGCACCTATCAGTGACCTGTATAACGTTTAGCACAAAAGTTTATACTCAATCTTATATAATCGCAAACACAATTCATGTAATATTGGCCGACGTTTGGTTAAATTTTACCTATGTTTATGTTTAGTTTCCATATTCGAATTAAACAATGTTTTTGATTGGAATCATTACACTGATTTTGGATGGTTAATGGACATGCATGATATTACATATTAGTTAGTGATCAGATGATGATGGTCTTGTGACAAAGCTAACTGTACCTATATAATACAACTTACCTATACTAAGTGAAATACACAAATTATGTAAGGCATTCTAATTATTGAACTTATCAGGGTACTTTCACCTCATACTTATTTTTATTTAAGACCTTAAACTGATTTTTTAAATAATTTATTTGTTTAAATTTGTCTTATCCACTTTGTAATGTGAATTCCTTATGAAATATTTATAGAGATTAATATAAAATGCCTTGATCTAAGATATTAATTAGAGATTTACTCCAAGACTTCAATGTTTCATTTGCAGAATAACGTTTTGTCGCGTAATATATTGGAAGTTCTGGCAATGGCTCTTGTTTCGAATAATGTTTGTTAAGGTAATGGTTTGATACTAGTATTATCTGTTTTAGGTTTTTTATATATTAATAATAATATAGAAAATAGAAGCGACAACTATAGTGAAAACATTTATTTTCTTTCTAATCAACGACACTTTTTTGAATATTTTTTTGAATTCTAAGCATCATAGTTATTCTTTTTCTAAGCAGAATATACACAAGTATCGTTCTGGACATTGTTTTGTAAAACAGAATTTCAAAATAAATTATAAATGATTTTTGTCGAGAGTTGAAATATGAGGGATATTTGCCTTAATTTTCAACAAATTTATAAATGCGATGTGAAGAAATTTCATGATAAAATTAAAAAACAAAAAAAAAAAGAATCGGAATCTTGTACATTTTTCTTTATAGTAGTAGTTGCAGAAGATTATTTAGATTAATTATCATCATATGTAAGTAAGGCGATTGGACAAAAAAATTATCACGTGGACGGGTAACCACTTTTCGCAATAAAAACTATCCTGTCTTTTTTTAAGATCTCAATAAAATGAAACCAAGTTCTGGGTTTCATTGAATCAAGTTCAATCTTTTTAGTTTACACTAGAAGTATATATATATATATATATATATATATATATATATATATATATATATATATATATATATATATATATATATATATATATATATATATATATATATATATATATATATATATATATATATATATATATATATATATATATATATGTAATTCATAGTTAAGAGAAAAAAATTCAGAACAATACATTACAATTAGACTATTTATATTCCTCTATTCCTGGTGAATGTCTTTGTTTAGAAGAGCGAAATAAATTAATTGGTTTATAATTTAAATAGAATTGATATAATTTTGAACCAAGGAATTATTTTAGCATGACATTGAAGAACAATCCACTAAATGAAATAATTTAAGTTGGATTAGATACATGGAATATTTAATTAATATTTAGTATTGATCAATTTAATAAACAGTATGGTGTATTAATAAATAGAAATTAATATAACAAGGTTTACAATTTAAGTATACCTATACACAGAATATTACTATAGACGCGATTCAAAATTAATATCATCATGCCAGTCATCAGAACATTTGGTTGTAATATGCATTAAAGAGTTTAACGATGACGTAATTTGTTGAGCAACATGAGCGGGGATCGGCACCGTGCATACCACATGTACCTTCTTTCATCTTGACAATCCATTGACACCACGCAAATTCAGTCAAATACGCAATATGAAACATTTTTTATTTCTTAAACATGATATATCTCCTATTAAAGTACAAGTAAATTGTAGATGTTGTGTCGTTAATTTCAAAATAACTGGAAAAATAAATGTAAATTTTAAGTTTTCAACAGGTAGTTAAAAAGCAAGTAAAAAATAGCAACTTAATAAATAATTATATTATTTAACATATATCTGTGTTATTATGTCATATTATTTATCAAAACATATTTTTTAATTGTTGAAATGCAATTAAATTTTTATATTAAGGTCACTTTAGGTACAAAAATATTCTGAATGTTTCTGATGGAATTCTGTGAACCCTAAAACTAAATGATAATATTTTTGTATTGTTCATTTTGTTAAAAAAATATTCTCGTAAGTTTATAAAAAAACGCACGATATAAATCTGCAGTTTTAAATACGTACTAATTTACGCGTCCGAGTAAGAGATTCATATCTAGCAATAAGAAAAATGCACATACATTTTTTTATAGTATTTATATTATTGTTGTATACGAGCAATTTTTCTTATTATAACAAAAAAATATTTTTATTCTTTTTAAAATATAAATACTATCAAAAAAACTGTGAATTAATTATTTTTTATATTATAATCTATCATTTTTACATTACAAAGCACATGAAAAGTTATTATCCACAGATGTCGTTTCGATCTACATGGTGCCTGTAATACGCAAGCCACAATTTCATAAATAAACTCTCATTTGAAACAAATAATAGCCTTGTGATATAGTGTGTTATCGTTTTGAAAAATCCATGAATTTTCTTTCCACAAATCTTGTTTTTTACGGCGGATTTGCTCTCTGAAGCGCCACATAATGCTCAGATAATATTCTTTATTTACTCTCTCACCTTCTAGTTATAATTTTCGCAGAAAGCAATACCACGGTAATTGGAAAAAAACTGCCAATATCATCTTCATTTATGATCCACTATGACATACTTGGTTTTGTGTTAATTTAAGTTTTTCATTCCAAATAGTATTCATCGCAAAAATCGAAAAAAACACTTCAGATTTATTAACAAATTGACGCACTATATTGAAACTAAATAGCTTGTCGCTCAAACTTGTGAGTATAGAAGACAGTTGTGGCAACAAGTGTATAATATCTAAAATGCTTTTAATATAAGACAAACGATGTTCGATAACCAGAAAAATTCGATGGTATACAATGCAGATAATTTTAATTTCTTCCTTTAAGAGAGAATTTACTTAATTTACGTTGTTCTACCGCGACTTATTTTTAATTTGCATACACAAAATGATTTTATTCCTTTAAATAAAGAACAATAGAATTATTAAAAAGAATAATTGACGTGCATATTTCAATTATCTACAATACAGAAAATATATTGAATATTTATGAACCTGATAATTTAATAAAACAAAATTACTAATATAAGTAATAACGGAACATTATTACATTTCAATAATAATATATATAAAGATATAGATAGATGTAGGAAGGTATATGAATATATGAATACCTTGTAGTGAATGAGAGATATATAATGTATACTTTATCATGTGGAATTGAGGTCTAGGTCGGACCATCAGTATAAAATAATATACTGACCTTTACTAGGTTAAGGTCGTTACTACTTTCTTTACTATCTATATTCATAGTCTCTTTTCGTTCGATTTCTTTATATTCACCGTTATATCGATACGTAAACCAACGAATTATAACTTCGTTCTTTTTTTACTGATAGAAAGTTATTGTAACGAACCCTTAAAAGTCAAAATTGAAAATTTTATTATATTTTTTAAGACCGAATTTATTTTTGTATTTTTAATTTGATAATATATTAAAATTTATGGAACAAATAACCTCAGTGAACTCAAGCCTTTATGCTTAAGCATATATCTTATACTTATAACGCCTTCAAATTTTTTATATTCGTGGACAACATTGGACACTTTTCTAAACCTTTTTTGTGCAATAAGACGGATTGAGAATCAGTTTTTATGTATTCAATACAGAAAGACAAAAATAAAAATGATTCGCTGTTTTTTTATATTCAAACGGGTTTATGTATTTTGAAATACGGAATACTTGTCGTTTATCGATCCATATTAAAATTATATATGCTCTCTATCTGTTATCTTTTCACACTCAAACAATTTTTATGAATTTGGGTATGTAGATAGGTTGGAAGAGGGTGAAAATTTTATCTATTATCTCATCTCGTTGCATATTAATTTCATCTAATAGCGATATATTCGATTCTTGTGAAAACAGTATTTAATGTTAAAGTAAATAAACGCTAGTCATTACTCTTAATAATATTATTATCTTGTAAGAAGAATTTAATGGCAATAAATTGATTTAAATTATCTCAATATTTCCAAAGTTTATTCAAAAGGTAAAAGCTCAAAAACGCTTTCATGCATATTTGAAGTATTTATTGAATAATATATTAATGAATAATATATTTACATATGAATGTATAAATAAAATAGAGAGTAGAATTTATCATTTAACATTAAAACAACAGACTTTGGAATTTTTTGAATTTTACTAAAAAAAAATTTTTTGAATTAAAAAAAAAAAAAAAATTGATGAAAACTGCCGAAGGCCGTTCGAATTCTACCCAGCCGATTTGTATAATTTGTTTTTGTTTTTTTATGAAAGGTATTAGTGTCCAGATGCATCGTTCTTAACAGGCGTTTCTTTCTCCAGTTATTTTGGTTTTTGTTGTATCCCAACATTTCTAGTTCTATTGAAGATAGTGACTTTGAGAGTTTTGAACTGAAGAATACTCAGTGACTCAACACATTTATTTCAGCCATTAAACATTGGATGAGTTGGAGATTGTTGAGAGCAAAACACACAATCATAACTTTTTGGGTGTGATTTGAATGATTAATAAATAGTACGTGTGATGTTTAATAGTAATGATTAATAGTAAGTATGCGTGGAATATCGCACCAAATTAATAAAATAGGAACCGATCTTTTTCTTTTTTTAAAAGTTTAATTATTTGTAAAATTCTTTTGTCCATAAGATGTCAATTTTTCAAGATATTCAACAAAAACTGTTAAAAAACTTGTATTTTTCCCGGCTTAAACGGACATTTTCAATCGTCAATAACTCGGAAAGTATTGATTTTTCGATGTATGCTTTAATGACACTCTGCTTAGAATTAATATTTATTTCTGTGATTATTTTCAATATAAACTTACCTCTCCGTATTATGTGGTTTGTTTCTTGAGGTTTTATCTACTTATTGTAAAATTTTCCTAAACTAATATAAATCAAATTTTAAGAATAGTAAATTTTTGTAATTATTGTTTATTTAAAAAAATTAAAAATGAATATCGAATTTATTAATGATTTAAAAATTTTACGACCGTTTTTGAATAGACACAAAATTAGAATTTCGAAAATGGTTTAAGAATTCGAAAGAACAAAAACTTTTCTATATAATTCACCATATTGAATTCGTTTTTGTAAATTTGCGTAATGCAAAAAAACATCTTTAGTAAAATTCTTTAAAGAATTCTGTCAATTTTTAGTCTTTTTATTTTACTAGACTTAATACGAACCCTCATAGTACCTCGCAGTTTTTTCACTGTACAAAAACGTTCTAAACCATTTTAATGTTACCCCTCAGCAAGTCAAGGACACTATTATTCGATATCTTTCGGCTATACAGCTGTTCAAAGAGTTATTAGTCTACATGGAAGTCTGTATTCTTTGATCAAATCCAAAACAAAAAAAACACCGACCATTTTTTTAATATGGTTTTTTTTTTTTTTTAAATACTCTTTTTTCATGTTTTTTTAAGTCCTTTATCAGATTTAATTCTAACTAAATAAATTACAAAACTAACCATAAAAATCGTGTATTTCGTAATTTTAAATAAACATGAAATATAGGCATGGACGTTTGTTTTATATCTTTATTCATTCTTTGTAAAACAATACATACATTGTACAAAAAAAAGTCAAAATAATACTTATGCTTAAACTGACTTTATGCAACCCGCTTGGAAAACCATAGCAAATCATTGCTAAAGATAGTCAGTACCCGATAATAATGATTAAATACCTCTCGAATGTCAGTGATGAAGTGAATCGATTCAGGAATACACTTAATACTTAGATAATACTGCCAAATTGAAGAAGTCAATAAATCAATTTTTCTTACAGAATAAATATGTACATAAATAAATAAGCATAAATACGTATCTAATAAAATTGTGTGCAGCATATTGTTAGTCACTCAGCAAACAAAGAATGCTTGTCGATAATCCATCTCAAAGAAATGGAAAATCGTTTCCAATGCTCAGAGCAAAACTTCTTCTAATATATATGGGCAGATATTTAATATATGTTTTTTTACTTATCTCTATTATACTTTTTATTGTTTTAGAATATACAAATTTACTATATAGACGTATGGCTTGATTACGAGGTCCAAAATCTACACGTTTGTAACTGCATTAGAAATTCACACAAACACCCCATTGTCTTTTAAAACGATTTTCACAGGCTTTATTCAATGTTTCTATATTATTTTTATACATGGTGTATATAATCTTTTTCTTCATAACTGCATACTGATTTTGGTCGTAAATTGATGCATTGAACATATTAAATAACAGTCATTGCCAATTAATTGAACATAATCAGATCAAAATTATTTTACTTGAGTAAATTTCACTCAAAATTGAAAATGAAAAATATTTATAGTCAGTTTTATGCACTTTTATGCTATCACTAGTAAAAATATCTGTAGTAGTGTGAAAATATGTTTGAATTTTGCTCCTTAAGACTCTAAATTTTTTAATCCGATAAATACTGTGGGTTAAAAAAGCTCTTTTCAGCTTTGCACGCCAATTAACTTATAATAATTTGTGAATTACTATTTAGAGTATAATTTGATTACTGATTTCCTTAGCAAAGTACCTTGAACACCTTACTCTCGTCGCTTGTGTGTGCTCTATCAAAAGTCTATTTTACAATTTATTCTACAAACAAATATTCTACCTATAATCAACTAAATCATATTTTTTTGGAGTGCTAAATCCGGAGATTCCACACAATTTTTAGTAATTTGAAGAAAAAAAAAATTGGTTCGATTTTTGCAAAGAAAGTCAATGAAAACTACTATAAAAATGGTCGGAAAAATACTATAAAAAGTACCACATCTTTTGCCTTACCAATTATACATTTAAGAGGTTGGAAAGGATAATAAACGCATATTATACAATTATTTAAAATTTAAAAAAAAAAAAAAAAAAAAAAAACCGTTTCCATAAAATGACGTAAAAAATAAAAATAATTGTAAATTAAAACTTCTGTAAATAATTCTCTTATAAACAATAACATTATGAAGTTGGTGCGACTCATATCTTTGAAAGCTAAAATATTGATTCTTTCGCACCGACCGAGAAAGATGTTACTTGGTCACAAGAAAATTACTTATAGAAGTTTTTATTGTAAAATTGTATATTTTTAGTTCTTTTTTTGAAGATTTTCCGTTTGAAAACAAGTCGGGAAATTTTTGGAATTTCATTGATAATTTTCAGTGATTCACCATGTTTAACCTAATTCGACCCTGACTTTATTATTTATTTTATTGTAAATAATGATTAAAATAAATTTATTCAATATTTTTTGGAGTGACTTTATTAATGATTAAAATAAATTTATTCAATATTTTTTCAATGGCATTCTGATGTTAATAATTATTATAATATAATTATAGCTCAAGCATAAAATTTATGTTTTGAAAAATTAGTAACAATGTAGAGATTTTACCTAATTTGAAAACATGTATTTTAATAATTCCTCAAATAAATCACAAAACATATGTTTATTTTATGAAAATATATTGCTACCAAATAAATAGCGATAAGTAAAGTTGAGACTCTGACGTCCGATAAAGGGAATTAATTGGTTTCGCTGTATCAAGGGAGTAAGTTAGAACCTGCAACTTTGAGTAAACTGAAATAAAAACGGTCGGAACCGCAAATTATAAACCAAAAAAATATTTAAAAAGCATCCTACATTTTTATTTTACATTTTTTATGGTAGTATTTATTAGATGATTTTTTGCCAGACGTCAGCAGAAGGCCAACGATTGCATCCTAATTATTAGTATAACTTGATTTAAAATAAAACCGCTTACCTTAAAACTCTTTTAAACTATTTTTATTTTCTAGTTTTTTTTTTTCTTGAATTTTACCCTGATTTTACGTTATCACACCGATTACAAAACAAACAAATTTCTTAACTTGAATAGAAAATAATTAGTAATTTTGGAGCTTTTCTCAAAAAAGTGGGAGTGAAATTTAAAATAATCTTGTTCTTAAATTTCACATGGTATAAAAACCATTATATATTATATTATTATATCTTATTGGCTTTGCATAGAACATGTTTCTAATGCTATTAAACAAAGAGAAGTGTGAAATTAAAAATATTTGTTTACCTTGATTTATCTTTATCTTACATCATTTGCTAAAAAACCACATCTTCTAAGCTTATATAGAAATATACGGGTCAAGTTAAATAAAACCGTTTAGTAATCATAAAAATTTTTCGTTTAAAAACTGATTACTAATTATTTTTAACTTGTGAATAGGCTCTGTGTTTTCACAGCAAAACTTCAAATTAGAATCACATCAAAAAGAAGTTTTTATTAACACTTCTTTCAGATGTGTCAATAATGACGTTGTGATGACATCTTTTTTAAGAAGTCAGAATTAAGAACTCTTTAGTAAGCCTTCTCTCTGGCTTCGGAAGAAGTAAGAATTGTGTAAGTCAGAATTGTGAACTTTGTAAGAAGTGTTTTTATTGAGTTTTGTAAGAAGTCAGAAATATGAACTCTCTCTGATGTGCATTTCACTCAAATTATATGTACTGTTTTTGGATAATAACCAACAAATTAATTACTTTTTGTTTCATCGTTTTTATATTTTTATGATTTAAAATAAATTTGGAGGATTATCGTAACAAACGGATTAGATTTATTACAAATTCCTCTGACGGTTTTGTTGAATATTTATTATTGATTCTGTTTAAGTTTCTAAATTTATCTTGATAGATAATTTTATTCATTTTTGAGAACACCAAGTCTTAAAAAAAATAAATGTTTATAAATTCTTAAAAATATCTAATATTTGACAAATTACGTATGGCCATTATGGTGTAATGAATAGAATAACTGTCCCAAAAATATGAGCTAAAGGTTAGGTGTATCCTAGAAAATTTTGAATTTAAAAACTATTCTAAATCAATTCTTAAATCCGAATTTTTCTGGATATTTTTCATTCTTAAATTCTGCTTGTTTCTCAAGGCGTGCACCCTACGGGACTAACCGTAAATCTCTTACTAACCATTTTCTAATACAGGTCTTTGGTATAACATGACTATGGTTAATCTATTTATCTATGTTTGTTCCGCTGTAACTTACGAACACATTATCCGATTTTTATTACATTTGCTATACATGTTTATCGTATTAATATTTGGGAAGATGTCATTTCCTCCTTGGGAGGTATAGTTTTTTGCATTCGATATGAAATGATGATAGAATATTTGTAAACTGTAATATTTGAACTCAGTCGTTTTATTTTAAACAATCCCAAATATACAAATTTTTTCAAGGAAGCTATAAAGACGGGAAATGAAGCGATAAAGACAAATAGGAAAAATTTATGTTTTCGAGTGAGGGGGTTTTTGTGCAATCAACGAATATGCTGTTTTTGGATAATTTTCGAGTGAGGGTATATTTTTTATTTTTGTCAACATTTTTGAATTGTTGTCTTTAGATTGTGAAACAACTATCTCTTATAAGAGCGCTTTCGAATTAAATTTTCAGTTAGAAGAAAAGGAAGTTATTAGAGATATCCCATTTTTGATTGTTTAGTTTAATATAGATGGATTTTTTGATTTATAAAATATTTATTTGATTTCAATAACGTTTTCAATAATATTATGCAAACATGTTTTATTAATGATTAAGTTTATCATTTTTTACATTATTAATGTAAATTAAATATTATGAATATAAATATACAAAAGATAATGAAGCGTTTCGCCTCTAGGGCGCACTAAAAGGACTTTATTTTGTTTTATCAATTGAATACATATAACAATTTTCATGAAAGACGCTCTAGCAGCGAAACGATTAGTCTTCTAATAAAACATATGAGAAATGTAGGAAATCTTGTCTTCTTTAATGATATAAAGTATGGGTTTGATGAAAAAACGATTCCTTTGTGAGTTATAGACCAAAAAGTGTAAAAATTTGTTCAAAAAGTAACCAGAAAGTAAAGTTTCGGCACAAAGTTTTTCCACAAACTTCCAATTCGTGTTCAGTAACCCAAAAAATATCGAGGTTGAGAAAATCAAAATTAAAGCAAAACTAATTTTTTATAACTAAGCCTAACCTAATTTTTTTGTTATGTTTATCGAAAAAATTATTTTATTATAAGTAATTTGTTCTTTATCTATAATTTTTATGTGGTTAAATTTGAAAGAATGATCATTTTAAATTCCATTTTTTTGTTGCCATTGTGGTTATTACCAATTTTTTAGATGATGTTTATGTTGATAAATTCTATTTTTTCTTAGGTTTTATGTTTGGGCAATATAATTGTGATCAGATTCATTGCAAGGTATGAATTGACTATAGCATGTTGATTTTCTGTTATTATAGTATTATAGTTTTATATTAATTGTCTCATCGGTTGATTACAATTACTTTTACTTCATTTTTCAACGTTTAAAAGCCAAAATCTGTATTTTGATTATAATATTTTTGTCTGAATATTTGTATGTATGTATCCTATCTATTTATGTTTGTTCCGCTGTAACGTATTGTCCGATTTTGATAAAATTTGGTAGGCATGTTTATCATATTAAAAAAATTTTATGTATAAATTTTTGATATATTTCACCCACTTTAGAAACATCACCAAGAATACCAACTTTCGTCTATGTATACATATAGGCAGATATGGTTTTTGCAATTGATGTGAAATGATAGATAGAGGGAAAAAGAAAAATTTCATTTGAATATTGCATTTTTTGGGAAAAATATCGTTTATTTTTCGATGTAAGATTCAAGCTATGAAGGTACGGTTTTTGCATCCAATGAATGTGTAATTGTAGATGAAATAGAAAAACTGTAATTTTTTTGTATAAGCTATGAAAAACGAGGTTTTTTTCCAATCGATGTGAAAAGCGAAAAGCAATGGTCAAGCTAAATAGAATAAATGTGTGTTTTCTTTTAGTGCAATCAAGGAAGGTGTGATAATGGAGTGAGGTCTACAGCCCACAGAGCAACTATTTTGATTCATTATCATTTTTGAGTGCATACCACAAAGTATCTAGACAAATCATAATTTTTCATAATTAAATTAATTCTAGGTAATAAATTTTTAATCAAAATAAAAATAACAGCGAACAACTCATTGTTGATTATCTGGGTTAAAGTGGAACCGAGGTTATTATCCTGGGATGCGGAGAATTAGATTCAGTTTAATATGACCTACTAATTTAACGAAAAGAATAATTATCAAAAGATAATTTGCAAAAAATGTAAATAATTCATGTCGTGGTTCAAGGTTTTTGATTTTTAGATTTTAATAATTTAAAAATGTCAAGTATTATTTAGTAAAGTTAGGAATATTTAGTTAAGTATTTATCATATTTTAGGTGCAAATCATTTTTATATAAGACTAAAAAAACTATGTGCATGACTGATTAGATATAAATATGACGCGATTTTTACTCGCATTCATGCATGTAGTCGTAGCCACAAATACCACCTCAACTTCAAGCAAAGTATTGTTATTTTTCATTCAATATATACTTGATACACAAATAATTAAGAAAAATTAATTGAATAAAATTTATTGTTAAACAATTCATAATTCACAACATTCGCTAATCCAAAGGTTTATTAATATTATATTCTTAAGAGCTAAACATGCTTTTTTAATGTATTTATTTTGTGCATTATTTCCACAGTATTTTAAACCGATTTATTAGATATTTGATTGATTTGGTTTAGTCCACTGGGAAACCTTGATTTAACGTACAGCACAATGAATAAATACTATAAGGGTGTGTTTTATTAGCGGCGGAGCTGCATATATCATTTTAAATATATTCTTAAGGATTTCATGTGAAAAAACAAATTCAGTGTCGGAAGTAGGTTTCTAGGTAAAGCAGAGAATTAATGCCTGCAAAGGGTTTGAACCTAACTACTATAAGCCAATTAGTTTCAACCCATTTATCAATCACTCTTAGCTCCTTGATCAAGGTCATACCCAAGACGACCCAAGTAAGGAGATCGCGGTAGTACAAGATTTATAGCGTTTATTCCATTCAAACACACTTTGTTACAGGCCCGAGATGTCCCTTGATAAGAAACTGATACTTTCATTTCATTCCATTGTTCAGAAGCAGTCATCATGTAGATTTAAGTAAAATCCACAGATACACTTCAATCAGGGTTTAAACACTAAATTTTAAGCCAACCATCCAAAATTTCATTGTCAACTACAAGGATAAAAACACATCAACTGTAGCATTTATTATTTAGCCACATGATTCTTAGACAATCAAATCTATAAACTAAAAATAAACATTAACCTGTGTTTAGAAGACTCTTATTTACATTTCTAGTTTATGTTGCAGCTATCTCATTATAGATAATGTGCAGAATTATCTGCAACGAGATAATGCCCAGGACTTATAAAGTGAGATAAAACTCGAAGTACTTATCATCTGATGATTGGTTGGGATAAATAATGTACAATAAGATTCCGAGTATCTAGAAAGTTTATTATTGTTCTTAAGTAAAGAAACCAATGGAAACCCAATACGAAGTAAACTAACACTGAAAAAATTATCTTTTATGACAAGTAGAGCCTAACGTCCCGAAGCAGCCAGACTGCCTTGTAAGAAACAAACTCGAAGTGTATATTATGTGCAAAATAGTATTACTTTAACTGGACTGGAAAAACTCTTTGCTATTTTATAAACTTAAGTCTGTGTTCATATGTGTTTCGATTGTGATTTAGATTTAGAATTTTTTTCCAGGAATCGACTATATTTTAAATTAGTATCGCAGTTTTGAAACCTTAAACGTATATCGACAAGTTGTCAAAATGTGCAGCAGTATTTTTTATGCAAAAAATCAATATTTATCTTCTGTGATTTTGAACATAATCTTCATAAACATCAATTATAATCATAAGATTTTAGTAGTAATGATTTTACTTACATTCTACGTTGGACCAAATTTATTTTTAATAAGTGATTGTCATAATTCAAAAATTATAAAAATATAAAAACAATAGTGTGTTGGAATTATAGTCACACTGTTGATATATCACCTGTCTTCGCTTTTTGAATGTTCCATTTCACATGATCCAAACATAATAATCAACCAACTTCATTGTATTGCGAAAATTAAAATTAAAAAATATTATCTTCAAAACAATGACAATTAGAGTTTATGTCTATGTTCAGGTGTTAAGTACTTAAAAATAAATTGTATTTTAATTTTGGTGAAATAGTACATAATAAAATAGTTTTATATGTATAGTCAAATAAAAAAAAACGCACCTAAATGAAATTTTCATGTTTATTTAAAATTACAAAATACACGATTATGATGGTGTATTTTACGATTTATTCAATTAAAATTGAAAGTAGTATTAAGATAAACAAAATTAAATCTCATAAATTTGTAAATTCATTTGGCCGGTAAATTGTTTTATTTTTTTATTTGGTACTTTTTCAGTTTTTAGCCTAATTTCATTAAAGAAATGTTTTTCGTCAAACCTGTTCGTTACAAAACTAAAATAGCCAAAATTTCCAACATTTCTCATACATAAGGTTTATTTGGAAGACTAACCGTTTTGCCATTAGAGCGCGCTTAAAAGGGAAATATTTCCATAGCTTGTGAAAGCGCCCGATAGGAATAATTTATCGGAAAGCGCCCTATCGCTGTGATACATAACTTTTTTAACTTAACGTCCTTATATACGTTATTTATGAGAAACATACTTTTATATCATATAAATTGTAATAACAAAATAAGGATTAGTCTTTTATATATATATATATATATATATATATATATATATATATATATATATATATATATATATATATATATATATATATATATATATATATATATATAATTTATGAAAATTGTAGGAAATATTAAAATTTTTTATAAATTTAAAAACTGAAATAAGCGTCCAGATAATTTTGTATACTATAGAAAAACCGCTTCCTTTCTGAGATATAGGCCTAAAACTGAAATTAGTCCTTAGAAAACATAGTTCAGAGGAAAATTTTTACCGCAAACTTCAATTCGTGTTCAGTCATTCAAGAAATATGAAGGATGGCCAAATCAAAACTCTCCACTGTAAAGTGTTTCTAGCCTACAGTGTAATATTTTAAAATCGTGATACAGTGAATCATGAGGTAGTAAAGAAATTTGTTCAAACTGAATATTATGAACTGTTATTAATATTATGAACTGTTATATTTTGTGTACGATTGTCAGATTCTAAAACTTCTGTTGTATTGACGCATTATATCAATTTTACAGATATAGAAAAGGCATTTGTACCTCTATAGATAGAACATCTATTACGCTATTTAATTGAAAGGGGGGAGGGTGCAATTGAATATATTACACACCTACTAGGAATCGAATCCAGTTGCTGGTTGGACATGCTACGTTGAATTTCTTAGTAGAATAATTAATTAACTTTTTTATGGTATTTATCTAGGTTATATCAAACCTGGAAACTCAAATTCGATTGCATAAATACATTTAAAAAATTGATTTTAGATGTAGTTGAATTTCAGTTTCAATAAATATATTTCTAGATATATTTCTCTTCACAGTTATAATTAAGTGCTTACCTACATTTACACTTGGTTTATAAATTTTGAATGTATAAACCAACAGTCATAGTCGGTACAACAACTCTAGTTTACTAATTTTGTTTACTAGTAATAGTTATTATGCGTGAAGCATATACATCAAATAGATTATTATACACTATATAAATAGTTATACAAAAAATATAAATAGATTTGGTTTATATAAGATGAACTATTATTTACCAAAAAAAAAAAATAAATAAATAAAATATTAAATTAAATATAGAGTAACTTAATGTAGTGTCCAATGGTCCAAGAGCTGGCTGCAAAAAACCTGAACTATCGAGTAACCGAATGAAGTATTTTTTAAATGATAATACTCACTGTAACTATTGAAAAAAATCATTTAGTGCTAGGGCAAATATGGTGCATAACATTGCTATATTTTTTCTACGGTACATTTTTTGGACATAAACTGTACCAATAGAGTAATCGCTTGCAACTGATTTTTAAATTTAGTTTCGAGTGAGTAGAAAATAATTATGAACAAATGCCTCGTGAAATCTAGTGCTAAATCCATGGCACGAAACTTTTTTTATTTTTGCTGTTGTTGCGTTACCGTACCTATCGAGTAACCGTCTCAAACTATAATCAAATTGAAGTTTAAACATTTCTTACTAAGAAAATACATTTGTGCCACAGTGAGTTAGTATCATTTAAAAAATACTTTATCCGGTAACTCGATAGTTCAGGTTTTTTGCAGCCAGCTCTCTCTGTACAAACTTTTCGGCCATTTTTGAAAGTAAATATTTTCTTTAACAAAAAAACCGGTACATCTTTTAAATAGGGCTATAGAATATTACAAAAACTTTTTTGAGTACGCGAAATACTAGAAGGACTATTTTATAAAATTTATGCTGGAAAATTTTACAATTCATATTAATATACAATTAATGTAAACATTCCCACATTTATGACATTTAACCCTAATAAAAACTATTGCCCACTTAAGAAAGATCCTATAAAAAATGTTGTATCAATTTTTCCTGTTGATATCTGGGTATAAAGTTTATAATCGCAGTTTGATTTAACTATTTTTTAAGTGTATTACATACCAATCCAATTGTTTAGTAAACAAATAAAACTTGATAAACAATCAGTTTTGCATAGTCAAAATTTTTGATAAATGTATATTGGGTCCAATAAAACCATTAAGTCAGTCGAAGTAAAAACGTTTTGTATAAAATATATCAGCATAACCAACGGCTTAAGAAGTAGAAATTGAAATTGGAGTTAGATTATAATGGCGTTATGAAGGTGTTGGCCAGTATGCCTTTAGGGAGGGAGGATGCTTTAGAGGCTTCAAAAAAAACGATTTTTTTTTTGCACAAATGTCTTCTCAAACTATCCAAGAATGTGTCCCTTAAATTTCAGAAGCAAATTCAAATTATTTTTGGAGTTACAGAATAAATAGTGAGCAAGCGTCGAGCAGTTAGGTACGAGCGGCCGGATTGCTCGGAGTGCCCACCCTCAGCCCCTCAATCTATTGTTTGTATTGTACCTATTGTACGTATCCAAAAGGATTAATAGTCCTTCGAGACACTATAAACTATAAACTATTCGTAGAAGGTCATTATGGAGCCACTGTGTGGCGCATCGCACCTAAACACCTTAACTCAGGCCTTAAAATCGTCGAGATTGCTGCTTACATCGCTGGAGGAATGTTCAATTAAGGCAACAGTGCAGTATTGAAAACCATGCAGTTACTAGATTTGAAAATTGGACAGCAATGCAACAATTTCGTAGAGGGAGTCGACAAGGAGCGCGTCACACGACAAAACAGGCGCGATGCATTTTCAAGTAAAGAGGCCAGAACAGCCCACAGACTCGAACATCAGGGCGAAAACCAGTTTTTTGAAGAGTCTGAAGAGCTACTCTATGGATCAGGAATCGCTGATTAGTTCCTTATTGTGGTAAGTTCAAGATTATTACGATTTTTTATGTATAAAAAAGACGAGCGATTTCTCGGTTTTTCATTTTTACGCATTTTGCTAATTGGCGGGAAAGATAGGGAAAAAATTTAACGTCCTATCGAAACGAGACAAAATTGATTGTATTCAGAATTAAATTCTCTTCTAGTTGAACCTAAAAAACCTTAAAAAAGTTATAATTATCCCACTTTTTAAACAATCTAAAGTGAACTTTTTTTCCCAAAAACATGATTTTTTTTTTTTAATATGCAAAAAGTTGTTGAATTTCTCACTTTTCTTTGAATTTTCTTGGTTTAATACTATTGAAAATAACATTTTTTTTTTTGTTTTTTTTTTTTGTTTCAGATGGAAATTGCGACCTGCATCTTTCCCGCCGCACGACACAAGCACGGTCGAGGTGCCTTGGCGAAATCCTTGTACCAGGCATAATATGACATGTATTTTAATGAAAAAATTTGAGAAGACTGTAGAAATATATAACAATGAAACCTAAAAGTTTCGTTGCAATCGAATAATTATTTCCTTCCCAAAAAAATTCTCGAATTCTTTGAAGCCTCTAAAGCAGGCTCTCCCTTAAAGCTATTATTTATCTTGCGGAGAAAAAATAATTTTTGACTTATAGAAAATAAAAATTAAGCAAATGATCGAAATTTGAATGTATTAGATCAGGGGTCTCCAAACTTTGCAGCCTTAGGGCCATACTTAGGGCTAAATTTAATTAGCAATAAAAAATATGTTCTCTGAAAGGCTCTTCGCGGGCCGGACGTGGCCCGCGGGCCGTAGTTTGGAGACCCCTGTATTAGATAATTATTACTATTGTGTACTGCAAATTAGAATACTGTATTATATTTGTGGACAACCGAAAAATTATGATTTATAGACCAGGGTAGAAGCCTTAAAAAATGAAAAAAAGTGGGAGAAAATTATTATAGGATGAAACCCATTGGAAACACAAGATAATATCATAAAAATGAAAGGAAAAATAAATTACGGACGATCTGAGTTCGGGAAGTAGGAGTAGGTGAGTTTTTAAGGGTAAAAGACGGTTTATTTCGATTTTGGCAAAACTGAAAGTTCTATGGAAAAAAGTCAAATGACAAAGTTGTAGGTAATAAAAAGAAACTTTTGTATTTACACTTTTTTCACATAACCTCAAAATTTTTCGATTGAAAATTAGAGTGCTTTTTCGATATTTATTCAAAATAAGATGAAAAAATAAATATTTTAAATGAAAAAAAAAAAAACAGTGTATTTGGAACATAAAAAGGTATGGTTTCACCAAATTTCGGAGAAAAAAAATAAAAAACCAAAAACTTGGTTATTTCAATTTTACGGTTATGGTTAATACATTTTGCGGTTATGTGAATACAAAGTGTAAATACAAAAGCTGTAGATTTTTTAATTACCTACAAATTTGCTATTTATATTTTTTTCCATAGGACTTGTAGTTTTGCCGGAAATTCAAGTAAACTGAATTTTACCCTTAAATACTCCCCCCACCCCTACTTCCCGAACTCAGATCGCCCGTAATTTATTTTTCCTTTCATTTTTACCATATTATGTATTACTGTTTCCAATTGTTTTCATTCTACTATAAATTTTTTTTGTTTTTAAAAATTATCTACCCTGGTATATTGAGGGCAATTGGATTTGTCCATAGAGACAATCCTTAACACAGTTTCCATTGTTATAAAAATTTTTATTTAATATGCTCAATATTGATATGAAAATTAAATGTTTGATGAAGAGCTTTTCCCGAAAAAATATTTCTAAGATAAAAGTTAAAAATTTATTTTTATTAGAAGAATTTTTGGAGAAAAAATATTTTCTTTATTATCATAGCAACATTGTAGCAACATGATAAATTTCATGATATTTCAATAATTTTGTTTAGTGTTTTGTGCGCGAAAATAGAAAGATAATGTATATTGCATTATACTTCTTGTTTATTATAGATCTCTCTATTTTACTTCAAACATCCTATTCAAGTTTTAAACAAATTGCATTATTGAAATAACTACAATAAAATATCATACTCTATTTGCTCGAGGTTGCAAAACAAAAGGTATAATTTTTGGATAAATTTAATCATTTTTTCTTTAAAAATTTCCATAAAAAGAAGTTATCTAATAAACAATTAAATTTTAAAAAAAAGTTCGTACTCACGTGTTGAGATGATTAAAAGATGATAAAAAATTATAACATTAGTGTTATAAAAACAAACAAAAAAATTAATAATAAACTAAATAAAAAAAACAAAATTGAAAAACACTTGGATATTGAAAACAATAATTATTATATGTGAAAAGTACAAACACATCCGTGTTGATCCAATAACAAATTGGATATGTTTAAATAAAAATAAAAAAATAATTTCTTTCAAACACTAAACTACAACGCAACGGCCACGGCATGCGATGTAGAGAATATTTTACCACCACTATACTGTATCTATATTAATACACCAATATTAATGGTGTTAGCTTAGAGAATGGATAGATGGATGGTTTGACTTGGATAACATTATCATCGTATCGCAGAGAAATAACTACATATACTTTTTTATTACTGTCCGTCCATTGATTAGCGCAATCACCACTATACATACATATAGAGACATTTACTTTTTCTGTCATTTCTCTTTGTGAACTTGACATTGTAGTTTCTAATATCATCACTGTATGTTTGTTGTACAGTTAACAACAATTAAATTGTACCAATTTGAATTCACTAGAGTTCTTTAAGATTCCATGAAACGCTTATTGTGACATTTATAATAAAGTCAATATCTAATGTATGCTAATGTAATATACATTTTTTTTTTTCGGTAACAAGTTGTCTAAGTGGGGCCCGCAAGATCTACGCAACAAACTTAAAAATATTTCTATGTATAATCTCGACCAAAGAATACGATACCACTACATTTTCAATCAAACCAAGTTTTAGGTTATTAGTCACAAAATAGTCCCTTATACACAAGCCTATCGATGGATAACAATTCAATTTTAAAGAAGTGTCCTTAAATAATTTTAAGGTAAAATTAAAAAAAAAAAAAATATTATAAATTTTTTTTTCACTCAAAGAGTTTTTTATTGACTGAAATCAATTTTATTTTTATATGAATATTTTATTTATTTTTTTATGTTATGGCGCATTATGTACTGTGTTAAACACTCCTTTGGGTAAAGATAAATTATTATTATAATCTGTGTGAAAAAAAAACAGTAACGATTTTGCTGTCACTCTTCCAGTTACACACACATCCGTTTAAACTGTTGAATTTTGAATTTGGTGACCTGAAATCGTATAAATATATAAAAATTTGATAGTCACAAAATTGGTCTCAAGAAAATGACTTTTCACTTGAAATTTTGTTTCTCTTGAGTTAAATGCGCATAAACTACAGGAGATAACAACCATTTTTTACGTTAGGTACCTAGATCTGCATTAAGCAGTACACCCCAACGACCCTAAAGGTATGCATCTCCTAGAAAAAGAAGATAGTTGGGATACGCCCAACTAGCGCGGAAGGCTTCGAGTTTACTTCCACCTTCCTAACAATTAACTCTACGTTGTATAGGTCCGTGAGTCTCCTTTGGTTTGGGACGCACGCTATCTAAATTCATCACGCTAATTTAAATTAGATATTAAAATTAAAAGTAAAAACTCTAAGATTATTAATAACAATAACTAATACCATAATCTATCCTATGATACCTATCTCTATTAATCTAATACAATAACCTATCCTATAATACCTATCTCTACTTTCCTTTATACCTATCTAATAGTTTTACTACAAATGTTCCTATAATAATAGTATCCTATCGTATCCTTGTCCTAATTAACTATATTCCTATTATTTGGTACCCATCCATATCCCTATTGCTATTCCTACTCCTATCATATCGCCTATTTTAACTTTCTACACTAATAAGACTACATCCCTTATCTAACCTTAACCTGACTCTAAACTAAGAAGATTCTGAAGCTAAGCTAATCTAGAGCTTAATCTAACATCTAATTAATATCTCATAAATAATTAATCTAACATCTTATCTAACTACATATATAAATTCTAATAACATTAAACTAATCCTAATTAACTAATCTGAGAACTAATCTAAATTCTAATATAAGACCTAATAAAGCTACCTATTATAAAAAAATTTTTTAGGAGACAGGTGTCTCCGGTTTTTAGGTAGGTTTTCCTTCCTACGCACACCGTATTGGTCCGGGGAGGGCCACATGCCCTCTACCCATCAGCTGGAAAAATGCTGATGGGCGTCCCCCTATCCGCCGCCTGAGGACCCGCCTGGTGGCAGTCGTGCTTGCTGCCTCCACAAGTATGCGTAGTTATGCCATTTCTGGCTACCAAGACATACCCATGGCAGGCGCATAAACTACAAGATAAACACCGTTTTTTACGTTAGGTTCCTAGAACTGCATTAAGCAGTGCACCCCAACGACCCTAAAGGCATGCATCTTGTCTTTCGAAAAGATAGTTGGGATACGCCCAACCAGCGCGTAAGGCTTCGAGGTAACTTCCACCTTACTACCAATTGACTCTATCGCGGAATTAGGTCCGGGAGTCCCCCTTGGTTAGGGGGGCACGCTATCTATCGTACTTGTAACTCTGCCAGGTTACCGCCCGAGCTGATTATCCGCAACTCACACGGCGTAAGTGTACCAGAGATTGTCACGTCAGTCATCACTGTAGACACCCTTGAATAATAAGTCAGAGATACACTTCAGGATGGATATCGATCTAGCGTCAGTCGTCTTGAATCGCTCGTCGTCGTAATGATTAGAGTTATACTCAAGACTAATATTAGCTACGCGTCAACCCAGTCCAGAAGACACTCATTCATTATTAGGAAGAGATACACTACAGCAATTAATATCGGTGCTCTTAGTACACCCACTAGCCTGCGCTGTAGGCTTTTAACCACTACCCCTGCGAGTCCGACCTCAATTTGCTTGATGTACACAGGCAAGTGGAGACAGCCCTGTGTACCGGGCTTGTCAAGCATCCCGCAGTACTCATACCCTGAGTGGGGGAAAGGCGCCAGAGAGTAAACTCAATCCGAAGCCTTGGGAAGCGCCTAATCACTAGCCCACGGTTTACACAACCTTCGCTGGACTGATGATATCTGAAATAAATAAGAGAAAAGAGAGAGCGGGGATACTCTGTCATGCAAATGAGTTTAATTATTTTATGTAAAATTGAATTTGAGACAGTTAATTTAATTAATCAAAAGAATTTAAGACAGAGCCATCCACGGATGGGACCACTATTTAGTATATTGACATGAGTGTAGCATATTTAGGAGAATCATATTCCATCTGAAAATAAAAATTTAAATTAGATATTAAAATTAAAAGTAAAAATTCAAAGATTAATAATAACAATAACTAATACCCTAATCTATCCTATGATACCTATCTCTATTAATCTAATACAATAACTTATCCTATAATACCTATCCCTACTTTTCTTTATACCTATCTAATAGTTTTACTACAAATGTTCCTATAATAATAGTATCCTATCGTATCCTTGTCCTAATTAACTCTATTCCTATTATTTGGTGCCCATCCATATCCCTATTGCTATTTCTACTCCTATCATATCGCCTATTTTAACTTTCTACACTACTAAGACTACATCCCTTATCTAACCTTAACCTGACTCTAAACTAAGAAGATTCTGAAACTAAGCTAATCTAAAGCTTAATCTAACATCTAATTAATATCTTATAAATAACTAATCTAAAATCTTATCTAACTACATATATAAATTCTAATAACATTAAACTAATCCTAATTAACTAATCTGAGAGCTAAATTCTAATGTAAGACCTAATAAAGCTAACTATTATGAGACAGGCGTCTCCGGTTTTTAGGTAGGTTTTCCTTCCTACGCACAGCGTTTGGTCCGGGGAGGGCCACATGCCCTCTACCCATCAGCTGGAAAAATGCTGATGGGCGTCCCCCTATCCGCCGCCTGAGGACCCGCCTGGTGGCAGTCGTGCTCGCTGCCTCCACAAGTATGCGTAGTTATGCCATTTCTGGCTACCAAGACATACCCATGGCAGGCGCATAAACTACAGGAGATAACAACCATTTTTTACGTTAGGTACCTAGAACTGCTTAGCAGTACACCCCAACGACCCTAAAGGCATGTATCTCCCTAAGAAAGAAAGATAGTTGGGATACGCCCAACCAGCGCGGAAGGCTTCGAGTATGCTTCCACCTTCCTACCAATTTAAACTCTGCCGTTGAGATAAGTCCGTGAGTCTCCCTTGGTTAGGGTGGCACGCTATCTATCGTACTTGTAACTCTGCCAGGTTACCGCCCGAGCTGATTATCCGCAACTCACACGGCGTAAGTGTACCAGAGATTGTCACGTCAGTCATCACTGTAGACACCCTTGAATAATAAATCAGAGATACACTTCAGGATGGATATCGATCTAGCGTCAGTCGTCTTGAATCGCTCATCGTCGTAATGATTAGAGTTATACTCAAGACTAATATTAGCTACGCGTCAACCCAGTCTAGAAGACACTCATTCATTATTAGGAAGAGATACACTACAGCGATTAATATCGGTGCTCTTAGTACACCCACTAGCCTGCGCTGTAGGCTTTTAACCACTGCCCCTGCGAGTCCGACCTCAATTTGCTTGATGTACACAGGCAAGTGGAGACAGCCCTGTGTACCGGGCTTGTCAAGCATCCCGCAGTACTCATACCCTGAGTGGGGGAAAGGCGCCAGAGAGAAAACCTCAATCCGAAGCCAGGGTAGCGCCTATAATACTAGCCCACGGTTTACACAACCTTCGCTGGACTGATGATATCTGAAATAAATAAGAGAAGAAGAGAGAGCGGGGATACTCTGTCATGCAAAGAATTTATTTATTTTATGTAAAATTGAATTTAAAACAGTTAATTAATTTAATTAATCAAAGAATTTAAGACAGAGCCATCCCACGGATGGGACCACTGTTTAATATTTTGACATGAGTGCTTAGGTGTAGCATATTTAGGAGAATCATATTCCATCTGAAAATAAAACTTTAAATTTAATTCAGATATTAAAATTAAAGTAAAAACTCTAAGGTTATTAATAGCAATATCTAATATATCCTATGATACCTATCTCTATTAATTTGATACAATAACCTATCCTATAATACATATTTCCACTTTTCTTTATACATAAAAAATGGCTCAAACTAGAGCCTTAACCTGAAACAAATAAATAGACATTTTAATAAATAATTCATAAGATCAACGATAATAACCAATTTTATATTCTAATACTATTCTATTTCTATTTGTCTTACTACTATTTTCATTTCTTGGTACCCATCCATATCCCTATTCTTGCTCTTTCTATTTCTATCCTATTACGTATCCTAGCTTCCTGTATTTTAAATTTCCTTTCTATTTTGCTTAGCTTTAATTCTAATTCCAAAACCTATCCTTAGCTAATCTTATTTGAAACTTATTTTCCCTATTTAAATACTTTTAATAAAATTTTAAGTTAACTAGACTCGAACCTAAGTTTATTCTAACCTAAAATATAAAATCTATAACCTGGATACCTAATACTGTTCTCCTATTATAACTATTATTATTTTATACCGTTGTTATTATCTTTATTATCTTATTCCATTATTATGTTGTTACTTATTCTTATTTTCGTTTGATTATTCCAGTCTTCTTTCCATTTCTAGTTTTGCACGTTTCCTTATCATTGCAGCTTTCATTATAAATTCGCTGAAACATTCAGTCTTTTTCCGCGAGATAAGTATTTTGCTAACATCCCATCCGTCTTTCCTATTGCCCTCCACTCCCATTTTGGCCAAGTTTCGGAATTTCTCATACATTCCACAGTCGCAAAGCATGTGTAGGCTATCTTCCCATTCCGCTCCACACATACATCCTGGATCTTCATGCAGTCCTCTTTTAAATCGGAAACCATTCTGGGGACCATGTCCGGTAAGCATGTATCCTTCTTCCAAGTTAAGACTCCAACATTTCATTCTTTCATTCATCATTAGTTTGACATCTTTTATAAACATGAATGTTTCTCTTCCTTTTTCGCTCGTGCTCCATCTTTCTTGCCATTTCTCAATTGCCCTTTCGCCGATTGTTTTGATAATATCATTTTCATCCAATTCATCCATTTCTTCATTGTTCACTAGATCTAAATTATTCATACTTATCCCTCTTCTAACTTTGTAGATATTGGCTCTCCTTAAGCATTCTAAATCCCATGGGAGACTACCAGCTAAAACTTGCATAGCTTCCGTTGAGACTGTTCTGCATACATTTAAGCATCCATGTAGTACCACACGTTGTGCCATACCCAATAATCTTCTTATATATTCGTATTGCACGCTTTCATACCATATACTTGACCCATATAGCGCGCATGCTTCAAATAATCCTTTTAGTAAAATTCGTACAGCTTTTCCTCTAAATCCCCAACATTGTCGCAAGACTCTTCTTAGGCCACCAATAACTCTTGACATTTTTTCACGTAGCAGGCTTATATGTTCCTTGAAACTCATACGCTCTCCTACTCGTATACCTAGATAATTGACTATTGTAACCATTTTCACATACCTGTTTTCGTTTCTAAAGTTAATTCGTAATCTTCTATCCGTATTAAATTTCCCTTTCATCAGCATAGCTACTGTTTTATTATTGGAAACTTCCACTCCCATTTTGTTTCCCCATTCATAGACTGGAATCATTCCTAAATTTGCTTTTCTTTCTAGTTCCAATCTTGAGTCTCCTTCCAGCATTAATAATAAATCATCAGCGAACGCCGTTACTTTTATATCCATACTTTCAATTGTTTCCAATAACTCGTTCATGCACAGGTTCCACATAATTGGGCCACCAACTGAGCCTTGAGGGCAGCCTCTCTTCAGTTCAAACCATATTGTTTCGTTTACTGAGCGTACGCACGCGAATCTATTTGAGAAGTAGCTTTTCCACATATTTAGGTCATATTCCGGTAATTCACATTCTTCCAATTTTGCAAGTATTCGATCCCACCTGAGACAACTGAAAGCATTTTTAAAGTCGATAAATACACCTAGCATATATTTCTTTTCACAATCTTTAACATTAAGTTTAACCCTGTTCCATGCATCCTCAGTATTTCGGCCAACACGGAATCCATATTGGCATTCATTCCATTTATTTTCCATAGTGTTATTCAATCTATCCACCATCATTCTTTCCAGGATTTTACCGACTCCACTTAGTAGGCTTATTGGTCTATATGATGAAGGATCGCTTTTAACCTTGTCAGGTCCTTTCAGTAATGGTATTACTGAGGCTGTTTTCCAGTGTACTGGGAAGATTCCTTCACGCAGATAGCTATTATATAATTCTTGCATATATATTGGAATCGCTTCCCACACATTCCTTAGCATTTCGTTTTTCAGATTATCCATTCCTGGGGCCTTACCGTTCTTCATTTTGTCTATTACATCTTCGATTTCATCCATATTATACTCCATAGTCTCATCTATTTGGTTCCCCAATATAATAGCATCGTTCTCTCTGGTGCCCTCACACTCTATTGATTCTGGAAAGAAACCGTTAATTAATACAATTACTGATTCACGCCAATTCCTTGTCCAAAGATTATTTACACATAACGAGCTCAACCCATTAGCTCGTTCCTTCCTACATATTTTGTATACTTGTCCCCATGGGTTATTGTCTTCTTTTCTTACGAATTCCACCCAATTATTCCATTTCGCATTTCGCATACATTTAATATATTCTTCTTTGATACGATCATTTTCTATCTTTAATTCATTAATTCTTGGACCATGTGCTCTTTTCTCATTTTGATAGAGGCGACGTATTCTATGCATTTGTATCCTTTTACCACTGGCTTCAGCTGTCCACCATTTCACCCTTCTGTTACCTCTTTTCTTTATTCTTTTAAGCCATTCGTTATTGGCTTGTATAATCCATTTCTCTATTTGGGTCCATTTATCTTTTGCATTTATCTTCTTAAATGTATCTAAGCCATATTCATTAGCTGTTTCAATTATATTTTGTTTGTAACCATCCCAGTTTATTCCCTTAATTGTCCATGGAGTTTCTTGGCTAGAAGTGAAGGTGTTATTTCCGAAGTGAAGATTCATTTGGATTAGGTTATGATCGCTAACGCCAATATCTTTAACCATCCATTCCATTTTCCATTCGCTCCAATCTCCTTTACATAGTGTTACATCAATATCACTGCTTCCTCTTCCACCGTTGAATGTATATAGTTGACTTGGCTCGTTTAAGACAGTGAGATCTCTGAGAATGATCCATTCTTCTAGACTCTCTCCCCTAGTTTCTGTTGGTCTTCCTTTCCATTGTCCCTTACTGAACCAAAGTCCAGATGTAGCATTTGCATCCATTCCAATTATTAATCTTCCATTACATTTTTCAACAACTTTATCCATATATTCAATATCTATTTCGATATTTCCACCAAATTCACAGTATCTACTGCAGACATAAACTTCCCCAAAATCGCCTTTAATCCATACGCACGTTCCGCAGTTATCTGAACAATCATCTATGAGCATACTATCTATTTTTTCATCACAGATGGCCACGGCTGATTTCATATTCTCTCCTTTTGCAAATACTCTCATCCCTCTCGGTAATCCACAAACTCTACCTTGGTTCACATAAGGTTCCTGTAATAGCGCTATACCTACATTATTTTCACTCAACCAGACGCCTAAATCATTCATCACTCCGGTCGCTCTTTGGCAGTTGAGTTGTATAATTTTTATGTTGACACCATTCTTGAGTTTCTTTCTTACTGCTTTTCCATTTTGGACGTCTTCTTTCTTTCTTCTTTTGCTATAAGAGGGAGAATGTTGATTATCATTATTCCTATCACTATTATTCCTATTTGTTCTATCCTTATTTCTTTTACTCCTTTTGTTGTTTTGAGTTTCCCTATCTTCCCTTTTCCTTTTCCTAGTATTTCCCTCATGTTCATCTTGTTGATTTAGTTTCTCAGTATTCCTTTTCCTATTTTTCTTACTACCTACCTTATATTTTATAATTCTATCGTTATTTCCTAAAGTCTTTGATTTCCTATTTGATTTATTACTAACTACACTATTATTAGCTTTGTTATACCCAACTATCTCCTTAATTTTAGTTCTTTCTTCATTTTTATTCTTTTGGCTTAATTTTATAGTCCTATAGGAGTGCTGATTATCATTATCCCTATTGCTGTTATTTCTATTTGCTCTAACTTTAATTCTTTTCCTATCTTCATTATTTTCAGTTTCCCTATCTTCCCTTTTCCTTTTCTTAGTATTTCCCTCATGTTCATTACTTTGATTTAGTTTCCTACTATTCCTATTCTTATTTTTATTTTTCTTACTTCCTACTTTATCTTTTATAACTCTAATGTTATTTCCTAAAGTATTTGGATTTCTATTTATCTTTCTCTTACTATTTTTCCTATTTTCAGAATTATTTTTGTATCCATTTTTAGTTTTTAAAGTTTTGTTTTTCCCATAGCAATCTAATAGTTCCGTATCCAAAATCAAAAACAGTTCAATGCCAGTTCGTTACCATAGAAGATGAGGTATCTAAGCAAAATCTAGACCTAAACGACAACTCAAATTCGAATTCAAATATAAGATTCAATCTAAATCTAAACTCAAACCTAAATCTAAGCCCAAATCCAAATCCTATTCAGAACCCTATCATCTCCGGTTTTTAGGTAGGTTTTCCTTCCTACGCACAGCGTTTGGTCCGGGGAGGGCCACATGCCCTCTACCCATCAGCTGGAAAAATGCTGATGGGCGTCCCCCTATCCGCCACCTGAGGACCCGCCTGATGGCAGTCGTGCTTGCTGCCTCCACAAGTATGCGTAGTTATGCCATTTCTGGCTACCAAGACATACCCATGGCAGGCGCATAAACTACAGTCATATGAATAACGGCACTATTTTTATTCAAATAATATAAAAAAGAATTATTCAAATGTAATAAAATTTAATATATATGATGTCGCCGTCCCTCCGTTTTCATATTTTGATCATCCATACCTTTTACAACATTTGAATAAAATTATTTTTTTGTGTCCAATATTGACATAATGACGCCTATACGGTTATATTTTAAACTATATATTTCTTACTAAATATAATATAGAGATGATTTTTTTCATAATCAAAGATAACTTGGAGTGTCTTCCAAAAATTACTTTCATTAATTTTTCTTGATATTATTGGTTTATTTGAATTTGTAAAGAATAATAATAAAATATAATGAGGATTAGGTTTCTATTATGACATCATTATAACCTCATTTAAAGCGTCTTTATTTCTCGAACATGGATCTTAAGTAACTTTTTTTCAATCTTTAAAAAATAGCAGCATATGGAATTGTGAATAAAATAATACAGTTTTTAAATTAAAATCGAATTTTCTTTCTTAATTGAGCATTTTAAGTAAATCGCAGTTTCAAAATGTATTATTGTTAAATAAAATAGACACGTAAGCATTTTTTTTTTTTTTTTTAATATAATTATTAATGAGAACTCTAGGATTTTTCGAATAAATTTCCACTCCATTACCCATTACCCATCCATCGATTTCACAACAGAAATCGAAAAAGATGATTCAATCCCGTTTTTAGGTATAAAATTTCAAGAAATAATAATACTAAAAAATTAAAATTCGACATATATAGGAAACCGACACTCACCGAAAGTTACATTACAGCGGACTCCAATAGTCCACCACAACATAAACTAGCCATTTTCAATTTCTTAGTGAACCGTCTAATTAAAACACCATTATCAAAGAAAAATTACTAGAATTTAAACACATTAAACAAGTTGCTATGGCTAAAGAACGGCTTCGATCCAAATACAAATAATAATATTATTCGAAGAATAAAATTTAAAATTTTTAGAAGTAATTCAACCACGTTACAACAGGTGATAAAAATAAATGGTGCAAATTAACATATTATCGACCATGCATCAACAAAATAGGATAACATAATTTAAAAATAGCTCCCATCAGCAGATCCAAATTGAAGCAGCTACTAGAAAATTCAAAGGAAAAATTAACAAGAAACAGTATTTCGCACATACAACTAAAACAATTAAGAAGATTTGGTATCATTACATTCACTATTGTACAATTCCTAAGTAAAAATCTGTAGGTACTAATTATAGGCAATAAGTTAAATATGAAAAATACGGTATAATGGATACTATCATACTCCTGAACGAGGGTGGCATAATTCCTGGCGTATAGATTTTTGGAGAGTGTTTTGAATATGTTAGTAGAGTTTAAAAAGTGTGGTGCCCCGTATGTGGATATTTTTAAAATATCATTTTTAATTCCCGAAAATTTGGTCTATTACCAATATACAAACTTATTTCCGTAAAACCATAAAAGCAAGTGATTGCACAGTATATCCAGTGCAACTTTTAAGTAATAGAACTGATAGATATTCATTCTGAATATATTTAATTGTCGATAAACACTCACATCTGTACATCTCACATTGGGCATCTGTATAAATAATAAATAAACATAAATTTCCTATTGTAGATCTTCCAAGATCTTCCTGGTTAAAATTTTGACTATAAAAAATGAATTTAGTTCAGTAATTTGCTCATAGCACAAATAATACTTTTTCAATAAGACAAATTGACATTTGACAAGTGTTACATACACATTTACTTGTAATTTAGACTTCGAATTCGACACTCACTATAATTTACATAAGATATATTGAATAATGAATAAAATTTGATTATTTCTTCTTCTTGATAATGCATCATAATAACAAAAATAATAACACTATCGACAACTGACAAATAATTTTGCTATTCAAGACAACATATATATAACACAACAATTTCAAGGAAATTTTGCGTAATAAGAACTCAAAAAATACATATCCAACTGTTATGAAATTTGTTATGAACAATTTCGAAATAAAATCGGAATGCATGCCGAAGAGTTTTTTGTAAAAAAACATTTCTAAATATTTATTAGAGTAACTAAAAAAAATTTTTTCGAGAAAAACTCGATGTGCTCAAGATTTTGTCTCTTTCAAAATGGCACACCCTGTTAGGATGAATATGGTCTCTTAATAATTTTCTCTCTTTTTAAATTCAGATTTAAGTAGTGTGGATTAAAAATGAAATGTAAACTAAAATTTTGTATGTCGAAATATTCATTACATATGATATATAAAATTTGTAACTTTTCACATGAGTTTCGTGCAACTTTATTGATCACAAGTGTATATTTTAAAGATATATTTTCATAATAATATAATATTAGTTATACTAATTTGATTCACGATTTTTATATAGGAAATCCTTCCATGTCAACCTACCGGCGACAATAAGGATTCGTAATTATTTAATTAAAAAATTATTATATTAAATATAATTAAAGTTATTATTTAATAAATAGAAACTTTATTTTATTTTTTAAAGATTAAAATATATCAAAAATATTTGAATTTTCAAAGAAATGGTTATATTCTTTAATACATCACGTCATTTTCTAACGGATTAATATTATGACATTGAAACTTCACGCATAGCTTCGTTATAGTATGTGCAACAATCTATATAATTGTGCAACAATCTATAATTATCTCTACGAACGTTCAGAAAAGTGGGTACGTTTTTTTTTTTTTTGGAGGCAGATTTTTTATTACGCCCTCAAGCTTCAAAAAAATGACATTCGATAATAAATGAAAAATCTATTTTACCTGTTAGGTGGTAAAACCCGATGTCCGTTGTCCGACAACTTGAAAATAACATGGATAATTCGTTTAATCCGTTATCGAAAAAAATGATTTTTATATACGTTATTATATAATTTTTCTATTAAAACAACAAACAAAAAATTTGAAATTTTCAGTAAAGAAGATATCATGCTTCAACAAAATGCAAAACCAAAAATATCTTTTCTAACTATATCTTAACCTGTAATTGAAGAAATCTTATTTTGAAATCATTATGTATTAATGACTAGAACTGCGTATTATTTGGATTATTTAATAAACGCAAATTATTAAAAATAATTCCAATATTCAGTCCCATATGTCCAGTATTTACAATTAACACTAATAATTATCTTCATTTGTTAAATTTTAAACATTAGATACAAAAATTCCCATGTAGTTAGAATGCAGAAAACCTAGATTTTATTCTAGGTATAAATGATTTGAATTTTATACTTATTAATTAAGCAGATTAATGTAAATACTAGGTGTGCAAATGGTAAGGGCAAGGGAAAATAACTCGAGAAATAATGATTTTAGAAAAAAATTAAGATGGCAGTTGAAGAGCTTAAAAAAAACTAAGGGGAGATTTTGAATTAGCCTTAAAGTCGGTTTTAAAGGTTGTACACAAACTTGAAAATGTCAAATGGAACCGACATTTTTCAAATCGACTACAAAATTTGTTGAATGCTTAATGTTGAAAATTAGGTGCTTTTTAGGTGCTGCAAAATTTAATTAGGTGCTCAAATTTGTAATCAAAAGTTTATTCATTAAGGTGCACTGCTGCCATGATATCACTCTGACAGAGCAATTCTGAAATAAAAACTATAAAAATATAATGTTATAACCAAAATTAGGCGCTTTTTTGGTGCTTTAAAGGAGTGCCTTCATAACAATTTTCTTCAGTGAATCATATGGCATTGTTTTGGTAATTTTGATTAAATTAATTTATTGAAGGCACACCATAAAAACACATAAAAAGTACTAATATTGGTACTAATATTGGTACTAACATTATATTATTATAGTTTTTGTTTCAAAATTGCTCTGGCTCAATATTTTTAATCATACATTTGAGCATCTAATTCAATTTTGCATTTTTTCTATTATTTCAAGATGTTACTGCTAGTTTGACACTTTTCACTTAACAGTGCTTCATGCTATTGAATCAATGCAGTGATTTTTTTCGTAATTTTGATTAAATTGATTTATTAATGTACACCATACAAGCATCCTAAAAGCACCTAATTGTGGCACTTTATATTGTAAAATATTTTTCTTATTTCTCTGTCAGCGTATATATCACGGGAGCCATTCATTATAATGAATCAATTTGCTTAATTAAAAATTTGAGTACCTAATTTTGGGGATATTCAATTCAATTTTGAATACTCTGCTAACTTGACTAGTATTACATCGAAAGGGTTTAAACAGTTTTTACAATTTTCGAATATATTTTCTTTCATTTGTCGAGAGTGCCACCCGGTACTTACATAATGAACAATAAAAATAAGATCATTTTCTTTTTTGACGAAGATGTGTCAACGCTAACTTGTGGTTATTTTTTAATAATAACCCATTAATTACATTTCCAATTACAAATTTTCATTAAATTTTGTTATTAAAAATTTAAAATTATGTTTAAAAGACAAATAAATCGCAATTAATAATATTTTACAAATCATTATTCATCAATAAAACACCACTTATCAATTAAATTGTTTGACTATCACGCTTGACTAATGTTACTTTTTATTTTAACAACACAAACCTCAGATTTTATAAACTTAATAACACTTTTTATAAACTGAACAAAACTCTCTTCCTGCCTGCTCTATACATCTCATGGTAATTTCGAGAAAAAAAAATTATTTGTATGTAATTCTATTGTATGAATATTTATCAAATTAATAATCGTTCGAGATTTTTCTAGAATTAAAGATTTAAATTTTAATAGTAATTTGGAATAAAAATTCATCCAACAATTTTCAATTCATTTCAATTCAATTAAATATTTATTCATTCTTTTTTTAAACAATACATATATTGTACTGAAGAAATCAAAATGTTTAATGAAAAATTTATAAAAAGCAGAATTCATAATTTTTTGTGAAAAAATAACCTAATTACTGAACATCAAGATATATTTATACTCACTGATACAGTACTTGAATATTTAAATAATCACGAGCATATGACAATGATTGCGCTTGATCAGTCGAAGGTATTCGATTGTGTTGATCAAGACCTTTTACTTCAAAAGTTGTTTTGCAAGCGAACACTTGTAGGATTACTTAGATAATAAATGCCAAAGAGTTGGAGCAAATTTCAATGGACAATTTTTTACTGCTATTGGGAAAAGTTAAAGTAGAGTATTGCCCAAGGCAGTGTTTTAGGACCAAACTTGTTTCAACTCTTTATAAACGCTTTACCATTGTATATTCTTTATGCTGTTGATATCACGATGATTGTTCATAATAAAGATGAGTCTGTTCTGGACGGCATGATCGTCAAAGCAATTAATTTAGTAAATGACTGGTGCCATTCTAATGGTTTATCCTTAAACTTAAATCACAAATCCTAAAATTCAAAATTATTAATAGTAATTGAAGTATACATAACATTCCCGAATTATCAAATAAAATAAAATTTTTGGGTATAATATTTGACATTGGGTATAGTATTAAATAGAGAAAAGTCTTTAGAGTTATATTTGGACTAAAAGAAACTGCCAGTTGCAGAAACATATTCAGAGATAGTCGAACTTTGACATTTTACGGTGTTTATGCACTCGAGATGGTAAAGTTTTTTTCTAAGAATAAAAATTATTTTATTTCAAATAAAGTCAGTAAAACTCATTTCACAAGACACCAGCGTGGTTAATTGCAACCCTTGTTGGATGGATCTTGGACCTCGTAATCAGGCAATTCGTCTGTATAATAAATTTGCAAAATGTAAATCAATAAATTGTATAATAGAGAGGGATTTTCCATTTCTTGAAAATTAATTATAGACAAGCACTCTTTGTTTACTGAGTGACTTTAAATGTGCTTCGCACAATTGTCTTAAGAATATGTTTATGTATATTTATTTATATTTATATTTATTTTTATATTTATTCTGTAAGGATATTACTCCCTACAAATTTAACTTCTCACTTACATCGATGATAAATAGTCGATTTAAATTTTAATAATAATTATGTTTATTTCATTTTGATTGATAAATGAATTTTTCTTTGGTTTTTGATCTTGGGTCGATTCAACTGGGAAACTTAACCTTTTTGACTGCTGTAATTTTACAGGTTTTATTTAAATCTTTTATTCAAATATACTTCATCTAAATATCAAGTGTATTCTACATCCTAAACCGAATCTCTTCCTCAGTGAAATTCGGGAGGCATTTGATCGTTATTATCGGGTGCCGGCTATCCTGAGCGATGGTTTTTCATGGTTTTCCATTTAGTTTGCACAAAGTTAATACTGGGATAATTCTTTATAAAGTCAGACATATCTTCTCCTTCACTTCATTTGCCCCATCCTATTTTTTGAATTATTCTGTACAATTATGTATTGTTTAAAAGAATAATGAATAAAGAATTGAATTGAATGATTGGTTGGTTTGAATTTTCTGAAAACCACATGAAAAACCAAAAATACCCATTCGTAAGGATCGTCGGCATCCAATACCAATACTTAAATGACCCCTCCCCAACCCAAATATCTCTGATGAAATGATTCGGTTATGATTTTAAGATGAAGTAGGTACATAAAAATTGTAAATGAAAATTATAACCGCAGATATCGATAAATGAGTTTCCCAACTGAATCGATACAAAAAAAATTAACTCATTTAACTCATAAAAATGAAATCAACATAATTACAGTTAAAAATTTGAATCGACTATTTTTTATCGATTCCACTGTGAGCAAATATATATATATATATATATATATATATATATATATATATATATATATATATATATATATATATATATATATATATATATTTACTCACAGTGGAATCGATAAAAAATAGTCGATTCAAATTTTTAACTGTAATTATGTTGATTTCATTTTTATGAGTTAAATGAGTTAATTTTTTTTGTATCGATTCAGTTGGGAAACTCATTTATCGATATCTGCGGTTATAATTTTCATATATATATATATATATATATATATATATATATATATATATATATATATATATATATATATATATATATATATATATATATATATATATATATATATATATATATAAATCTATACCAAATGCAATAGTGCGAATCAAATTGTAAGCCACTCAGCAAACAAAAAGTGTTTGCCTACCCATCCTAAGAAAGGAAACTGTGTCCAAGGCTCATAGCAAAAGTTCGTCAAATATGGACAAATATTTAATAAATGATTTTTTAATGCAGTCACAAAACTCGATATATCCCTCTCCATTATACTACTGATTGTTTTACAATTTTCAAATGTATTATACATATGAACTGCTTGATTATTGGGTCGTAGACCTGCACATTTTTAACTGCAACAGGGGTGCATATAACCACGCCGCTGACTAGTAAAACGATTTGTACTGACATTAAATAAAACAATTTTTTTATTAAAATAAAAAGTTATTTAGCGCAATAACACCGTGAAATATAAAAATTCTCCCTTCTCTAAATACAGTTCTGCAACTGTCAGTTTCTTTTAGACCAAGTATAATTCAAATAACTTTTTTCTTTGCAATAAAAATACTTTTTTAGCCAAGTTATTAAAACTCCTTTCAAATATTTCAAACGGCATGATCGAGTAAATTTGAATAATATATAAGCATTTATGAACACATCGATCCTATTTTTTATTACTTTACCCTGAAAACAAACTTTATTTAATCTTGCACATAAGGAATCTATGTGAGCTTTCCATTTAATACCACTGTCAAATGTTATACCCAAAAATTTTATTTTATTTGATAAACCGGGAATGTTATACATCCCTCTCTTATTATTGTTAATTTTGAATTTATGATTTATTAAAATTTAGCTCATTTTGATCATGGATAATCATCGTGATGTCATCAGCATAAAGAAAGACACTACACATCACATTGTTACAATCTAAAATATAAGATTTTAATTGTTTATAAAGACCTGAAACAACTTTGGATCTAAAACGCTACCCTAAAACGAAATACCCTTCTTTAACTTTTCCAATCGAAATTTAAAAAAACTCATTGTAATTTGCTTCAAGTCTTTAACATCTATTGTAAAGTAATTCACCATGACCTCCCCTGCGATTCCCCTAAAAATAGAATTTTGCTTAACTTATTAATTTTTTAGTAAATACTAACGGATTGATGTATGTACACACAAAGAAATCCTAAAATTAGCTTTAGACTGAAACTAGTGGTTCCACTTGAAAATTATTATTTTGGTACAAAATAAACTTACTTACACTTTTTATTACACCCTTAAAATTTCGTATAACATGATTTTTCTAAGATCATTATATTTTGAATTATTATGGTGCCCCAGTGATTTTTTACACCCAATATATGAAAATACAATCAGATGATATAAAGTGAAATTCAAATGGTTGTATCTAATATACTTATATGTTTATTAGGTGAACAGATATAGATATATATATATATAAAATCTAGGTTAAGTTCAATTTATATAGCCAGCGAGTGAACAAACATTATTATTTATTATTAGTCTAATCAATGAATACATAAAACAGAGTTTACATCTAATCTAACTATTCAAGAATAGCTACGATTTTGATGATATTTTCTTTTAAATTTGTTCTTTTTTATTTTTAAGCTATTGCATAGCTTCTATCGCGGCCCTTGAGCGCGGGGACCGAGTCCAGAAATTCCGTAACGAAAAAACCTCACGCTACCCACTACGACGGGCAAGGAGGTGTGGCTTGAAGGTGTGGCTTTTTTTATTTATTTATTTATTTTATTCAAGCCACACCTTCAAGCCTCACCTCCTTGCCCGTCGTAGGGGGGAGCGTTAAAAATTATAATTGCATAAGTTGATACAAAATGCTATGCAATAGCTTTACCGCGGCAGTCCCCGAGTGCCACACGTCTTTTTTATTTTTAATCGGAAACCTTTTGGACCAAGGAACTTTACTTTTGGTGTTTGCCACTCCTTTAGTAACAATTTTTGCTTTTAATGCACGTTTTAATACTATTTAACGCAAAATACAATATACTTCACGCTGATGAAGTATGTTGCAACTCGAACGAAAGTATATTCTCGAACGAAGCAACATTTACAGCGTGCTGTAATTTGGTTAAAAGTTTACCTATAGAAATGAAAAAAATAAACAATCTTCTTAATTTTTTATAAGCTTTTTTATGTTACTTAACAATTCTAAGATTTTCAAGGTATCCATTCATGTTCTAATTAGGTTACTTTTAGTGATGTATATCTGAAGTTATTTAATATTACAGTTTTCATTCCTCGTTCCAAAAGAATTCTGATTGTTAATAATTTTATAAGCAAAGTTTTTAAAGAATACTCTGCACTGTTCTTGTGTATCAAGAGGTAAAATACTCTAAATTGATGCGACTACATGTTATGAGAGATACTATCTTCTATACATATATTTTATTTTATCATTTTGATTTTATATTATTTTATATGAATTCAATTTGTATCTCTGAGATTAGAATACATTATATACCAGTTGATGTTAATCAGAGAGTTGAAGACTTTATAAACTATCTTGAATTTATTGATTCTTTATAGACTAATTGTGTCCTTATAGACTGGCTTACGTAGTTTCCTCATAGACTGGTTGCTATTATGTATAATAGAAAGTACTTCCTTCGATATAGGCAATATCTGAAATTTAATTATGATATTTGTCACTATTGTAGCAGCACCGTCGTAATAGGGATTACAAAAAAGTAGAATCGTAATTAATTACAGTATTTACAAAAAAGTTGAATCGATTTCAAAATTGACTAAAATGTAGAAAATAATTTTTATTTAAATAAATACTTCTACAATTTCCTTCCAACGAATCTACTTTTTGTTAGGAATATGATTACCGTCGACTTTGAATGGTCATTAGTCACAAGTGATTTTTAGAAGTGTTTATATAATTTAAAATTATTTTGTAGTTTTTAGTCTTTTTTTCATTTTTATGTTTATTTTTATAGTTTTTTGGGCAATATGTTATTGTTTGTTCGGAAAAGTATGGTTTGTTTCAATATGGTATTTAATTTTTGTAAATAACATATGACTGCCTCAAGCGTTGTACAGTCCTCGAAATTTACTTTATAATAAGGTATGTGTTATTCTAAATGAACTATATCTATCATTTTTATAATTACTACCGCTAATATATATCGCTAATAAATATCGCAAATACCTCCAAGAGTAGTATGATGGCTACTCAAATTACAAGAATTCTAATTCAAAATTCAACTAAGTCAGGAAAGCTTATGGATCACGTAGTTGCTCTTGGTCGAAATCCAAGCGATGTACCACTAGAGACTGAAATTCTTGATCTATAACGGATCTGAAAAACATAACCGAAAGTGATTGGCTATTAACGATACAACTGCAAGATGAAATGCTTAAAAATTTTCATGAAATATTAATTACAACGAGAATCTCAAATAACGAAGAAAATCAAACGAAAATTGATTACGAAATGAAAGATGCTTGAATATGTAGGAAAATTGTCAGCAAAAGTGTATGGGTAGTACCTGAAAGTATCATATGGAGAGTAATAAGAGGAGGTCACGACGGCATGGTATATGATACTCCAGCGTTTTCTCATATCCCATGCCTTAATGACCTCTACGATATTTCTGGTATCTAAAAATGAGACGTAAATGAAGATTAACGAATTAAACGGATTGTGCCGAGGACGACACAAGGATCAGGCTGGTCGAATTGTTAGCTATGGCATATTGCCCAAGTTATTCTAAATGAACTAACTATATCTGTTATTTTTATAATTACTAACGCATGTGTATGGATAGGATAAAACAGTACGATATGATTATCTAATATATATATATATATATATATATATATATATATATATATATATATATATATATATATATATATATATATATATATATATATATATATATATATATATATATATATATATATGTATATTTATATCATCAAGTTGGCACATACTTCCCTGATTTGAAGGATATAAATAATAATAAAAAAAAATCCTTGATTCACTTCATACATATGTATAGCTAAATAACAAGTGGACCAACCATACTTGATATTTTAGCTATATCGTGGTCGCTGATTCCAATTTCTACAATATTTACTGATATGTTGCGTTAAATTATGAAAGTTAGCTTTAACATTTGAACCCTTCTCCTAACAGCTTGTAAGTTGGATGCAAAGAGAATTTGGGTGATAGTGGCATATATGACTTAAATAACCCTATTTTTTTAATGCTTTCCGCGCCTTCCCAAAGTTGCAAAAATTATGAAAACAATTCCAAGCTTCTATAAAAAATTTTGGCCTTTCAAATCATAAGAAAAACTTGTGATCAAATTGCTTAATGAGAAAATTGAAACTCATTCTTAATAATGCAACATCTAACTTGGCAATGAATTTTTATTAATAAGTGAGAACTGGTTTAATATTATTTTCATGCAATAAGAAATTACTCGCAAAGTTTTATAGCAGAAAATTGTGAAGGTCGAATGAAGTCTAGTATTAATGAATTCATTTTTCGTTCATCACCAAACTCAGGAATATATTACATTACACAATTTATATAATATAAATGTTTGTCCCAAGATTTTTATGCCAAAATCAAGGTACATTTTGTATTCTTGTTTCCACAATGTCCGCACAGGTAAATCTTAAACAATCTTTTATATTGTATAAATTGTGTACTGTAATAAATTGTTGGGTTTGATTTAATTGAAATTGTATTTCCTTTTATTTAGAACATTAAAATAAATCACTGTTTTTGAAAATATTTATTGAATTGATTTTATTTTTCATTGCTATTCTTTTTAACCAACCTTATCGTTATTTTGATTGAGGATAATTGCTTTAAAATTCTTTGGACAATTTTACCCTTAGAAACAAACATTGCAAGATAAATTAAAGCTGAATAAATCTCATAGACTACATCTTTTTGGTTTGAATAGAAAGATGCTGGTATATATGGATCTTTTCACCGAAGGAAGCGCATGAAATTACAAATACTTTTTTATTATGATTTCTCCTTATTATTTCACATCAATTGCAAAAAAACCACATGTCCTTATTTACAAAGAAAACAGTACGAATGTTTGGAGTTTTTCTGCAAATCGAGGGGGTGAAATAAAAATATTTTTTAAATATTGATATCCCTTTTCTGATTTCCCATCGATAACGAAAGAAACACATGTTCTTAGATTGCATAGATAAGAAGTTGGTATTTTTAGAGCTTGTTTTCCTAATGGGAGAATAATAAGCATGCGAATCCTTTTCCCCTTATAAGAATAATAAAATGTATATTTATCGGAACTTCACTTAATTTTAAAATTTCAACTTCGTAGGATAAGAAGAAGTGGTTTGAATACAGCTTGCAATATTTAACCCATACCAATTGTTCAAGTTATATAAAAGCTTAATAAATTGATACATTATAGTTTTATTTTATATAGTTTTATTTTTACGGAGGTTAAATTTACTAACAGCATTTCAACTTTGCTGCTGTTTCTCTACTTTGTTTGCTGGTTCGATTCACGCTCTCAAAGAAAAATATATTTTAATAGTCGTGATTGGCAGATGTAGTGTAATAGTCTGCCACGAATAACATTCATAAAGGAATTACATTCAAATTCCCGATATAAATAAATAAAAATTATCTCTCCTCCATTATTACTACTTGTAAGATCACTACCGATTTAGAATTTGAGGGAGCTATCCCTATACAGAATGTTCAGAAACTAAGTTACCAAACTGTAGAAGCTTTCTATCTCTCAAATATACACGACCGTTTTAGAAAAAATCCAAATTTTCGATTTTTTCGAAAGGGTCCTCCAACTTTTATTCGATTAGACCTACAATAAATCAAATTGATACGTTGGAAAACTGATTACTAAATTTCTTACATTAAATAACCATGAAAATATCATTTTGTTTGAACAGCAAATTTTCTTTAACGCAAAGCTAAATTTCTCTATAACATTTTCTATTTTGAATAATGACTCATTTAGTGACAAACATGTGCAGACAATAACCTTTTGTAAAAATATATCATTTATTGAATTTATTGGAATACTATATTCTTTGATTTTTATAAAAAATTGTATTTGCATAATCAATAAAGATTGCACATTCCGTGAAATTTAACATTGGCGGTATTTTCTTCGTGGTTTTAATGGAATTATTTATTACGCCAATCGAAATACTTAGAAATGTTTTTATAGTCAAAGCTTTTGTTATAGAATTACAAACTAATTGATACCCGCGACTTCGCTGAGTTTTCCATTACATTGAAATTGTAATAATAATTGTAATTTTTATTTAATATTATAGTAATATTAATCGGTTTAGAATCACTATTGGAAGAGAAATAGAAAACAAAATAATAGTTTAAAAAAAAAAAAAACAAGAATATAAAAAATTTAACTTTTTAGCTGCAGGTATATAAATACATATAATATAAGTGTGCCATAGCTCGTTAATTAGTTATTCATTATTTAACGAAGTTGACAATTAACTTTTAAGTTAACTGGCGTTTACTGCGTAATTATTTTATTGAGAATGGTATGAGGTAAATAGTTTGTTATACTACTTTTATTATATGTTCCTAAAAATAGTGATATTCTTTTATAATTTTTCGTTTCTTTTGGTCATAGTAGTTAACTAATTATCTAATTACTTTACAATATGCAAATTGCTAATGCTACTCGAAGTGAATGCGAAAAGTTGACTTACGAGAACAACGTGTGTTTGCCAAAATTTTGTAAAACTGAGACGTTCCTAGCCTTAATGAAGATTATTTATATTTATGTAACCCAACCAAAAAGTAATATCAGTATTTCCTGGATTTTTTTTGTACAATTTTTACGATTAACTTTAACAAAAAAAAATAATTTCGAAAATTTAACATTAAACAATTATCGGAGTTAATATATTAATTAATGAAGTTAACTTTTGTATTAAACTGTGCTCACCACATAATGATAGATTATGGTTTTTTAAATCTTTAATACCGTTACATTACATGAAGATATCATGTAATTTTTTTTTTTTAGATTAGATCTAGTGCCTGGGAAGTAAGATTCAAAAAATCACGCACTCATAAAAAACTTCCATTTTATTTATATAGATAAGAATAGCTTATTTATACAATATATGTGTTTACACCAATTATAATATAATAATTAAAACCATATAATATTTAATTCCACGAAACTCTGAAACAATTAGTTTCCTTCTTAAAAGTCACATTAATTATAATACTCGTAAATTTTCAAGGAATCATACCTTGCTGTGCTTTATATAATTTTCTAATAATAAAGTGTAGTAAAATCAATACAATGTATGAAATCAAAACAATAGCATAATTATGCAGACAAAGATCAAAAGAAAAATAATTTTAATATTTTTTTTTTACTAAATAATTGTATTGATTTATTGTATATAAATTAATCTTTTACTATTATTAACGATGATCAAATATGCAAATATTTAATTTATTGAAAATGATTTAAAAAATTAAAATTACAATAACAATTTTTCAAATATTGCAAATTTTAATATAAAACCGCTTTACTTTTATATATTAAAAATAAAACAAATATTTTATAATTAAAAATCGTTGTATTAGAATAATATTTAAAAAATATAATTAATTTGTTGACATTAATATTAGTGATAAAAAATTATCTTATGTCCAGTTACGACAATCGAATATTTTTAAAATCATAATAATAAAGAAAAAACTATCAATTGAGTATTTTTAACTCATTTTTAATTGAGTTTTCTAAACAAGTATAAGTATCCTTATATGACGTCAAATATGTATGTATATTATATTATAATGTCTTGCGTATTGCTATTAATGATTTCATATGATTTTTTTTAATACTACCCGTTTAATTTAATATTTGCAAGGCCACCATTGTGCAGGGCTGTATTTTTGGGTTCGAGATTGAAAAATTTAATTGCAATGATTTTTATTAAAAGAAATGATTTTTAATTATCGTAATAAATTTAAATCTTAATTAATATGCTCTTGTACTGTTTTGACAAAAAATTACTAAATAATTCCCTACATATTAATTACTTCTTTATATAATTAAAATTTCTCCCACTTCCAAAAACCAAAATAAAAATATGGCTTAAGATAACGACAGTATAGCTAAAGCGACACGATGTCGATTGCTCCTAATTCCAGGGTAATCTTAATTTTATTTACTTTTACGGTAAGTCATCTGTTTATTTTCAGTTATAGGGGTGGTCTATCCAACTGCATTGGTTAAGTTTTCTCTCAATGGTTTTTATTAAAAATTTTTCCATTTACGTGTCACGTCTTTCTGTTTAAAATAATTATGGTTTCAGATTGAGTTGGCATGTTGATTCAAAGGTGAACTCACAGTTAATTTATTTACACTTCCATTTAATTAACATTATTTAATAAAGATTCTGTTAAATAAATTGGTATCTTAAAATTATTTTTAATCAATAATTAGTTCATTTTTAATTCATTTTCATTATTTATTTATTTATTTATTTTTTATATCAGATTGAGTGTAAACATTGCCTCCGAGTCTAATGAAATATGTAATGGTCTCCAGCTGAATCGACATAAAATAATCACAAAAGATAAAATTGAGTAGATAGGTCCTAAACACATCTATTTTATTGTATTCAATCACCGTGCATCATTATTAATAATTTAAAAATTACAAAAATCAAGAAGTTTTAAAACCAATTGAAAAATTTCAAATTAATTTCGTCGAATTTCTATTATAAAACGAGTATGTTCTTAAAGTCATTGTTATGAGAATTCACATATTAGAGCAGAAGGAATCGGCGCACGAGTACCAAAAACTATTCCACCTCAATTTTTTTATGCGATCCTCTTCAAATTGCCCTCCTAATGATATAAATGCATGTTGCCATGGCGCAACCCGGTGCCATATTGTTTAAACCGAAATTGTTTAAACAATTGCAAGGCATTGTTATTTTTCAACCGGACAAATTTTTTTTATATTCTTTATTGAAATACCAATAAAAAAGGTCCTATGACTTATAACGATAAAGTTAATATTTTTAAAGATATGAATTTTTAAAGGTTCGAAAAATCTCAAATTTGGGTACTTTCAACCCATGAAAAATATATTTAAAAAAAACATAATGTCTAAGTAATATTTTTTTTTTTAATTCTCTATACAATTGTTAATAATATTGTAAAAAGAGATTTTAAAAAATTTCATTGTTTATACCTTTTTTTAATTGTTAATAAGTATGCGTCGCTTACCTTTAAGTATCGCTGTCTCTCTCTGACTCATGGTTTTTTAAGTATCGCTGTCTCTTTCTGACTCATTGGTTTATAGTTAAAAATATTTATTAATATTTAACAAATCATTTATTAGAGACCACTTTTTAGTCCTTAATAAATATTTCTTAGTACTTAAAGTGATTTGTTTGTATTTAATAAATCTGATATTCATTTATTAAATATTAATAAATCTTTTTAAATACTAAGAAATATTTATTAAGGACTAAAAAGTGGTCTCTAATAAATGATTTGTTAAATATTAATAAATATTTTTAACTATAAACCAATGAGTCAGAAAGAGACAGCGATACTTAAAAAACCATGAGTCAGAGAGAGACAGCGATACTTAAAGGTAAGCGACGCATACTTATTAACAATTAAAAAAAGGTATAAACAATGAAATTTTTTAAAATCTCTTTTTACAATATTATTAACAATTGTATAGAGAATTTAAAAAAAAAATATTACTTAGACATTATGTTTTTTTTAAATATATTTTTCATGGGTTGAAAGTACCCAAATTTGAGATTTTTCGAACCTTTAAAAATTCATATCTTTAAAAATTTATCGTTTAAAGTCATCGTAAATTTTTATTTATCGTTAAAAGTCATAGGACCTTTTTTATTGGTATTTCAATAAAGAATATAAAAAAAATTTGTCCGGTTGAAAAATAACAATGCCTTGCAATTGTTTAAACAATTTCGGTTTAAACAATATGGCACCGGGTTGCGCCATGGCAACATGCATTTATATCATTAGGAGGGCAATTTGAAGAGGATCGCATAAAAAAATTGAGGTGGAATAGTTTTCGGTACTCGTGCGCCGATTCCTTCTGCTCTATATCTATTGAATAAAAAATGGAATAATCTGTGAGAGATAAAACTTGTTGTAAGTAGAAGAAAGACGGCAATATAGCAGACCGTTAGAAAACACGTAATACGTAAAATAACACATATACAAGTAGAATATATACAACATTGAAAGAGTTTCGTATAACAATTAAAAGAGAGAGAAAAATAAAAAATTTTTGTTGTCAATAAAATCAGTAAATTGTTGTTAACGGTTTAGTGTTTTCACTTGTAAATCGCAGATGTATGTCTTATTGCTGAATCTCTTAACAATATATTTCAAATGTTCTGGGAGATTGTTGTTGTCCCAGAGACGTGACTTTCAATATTCAATAGGTGTAGAAAATCATGCAAAGCCAAAAGGAATGGTTTGATATTAGCAGTTTATGTATGTATGTATTTATAGTATGTATGTATGTAGTTTTTTATTTATGTATGTATGTAGTTATTTATGTATGTATGTATGTATTTTTTTTTTTTTTTTTTTTAAAGGATTCCCCCTTTTTATGGATTCCAGGCATTGCCTGGATATGTGTAGACTCGACGCAGCGTCATCAGAAACTAAACGCTAACGCCATACTCACTAAACCCTAAACCCCTTTTCTTCTGTCCTCTTATCCCTCACGGAAACCGCCGTCAGGCATTACTTCGTGGGGGGAGGATATAACAATTGCTTTTCCTTCTGGTGGCTAAGGTGTTATCTTCCTTCCTTCTGTCATGTGTAATTTGATCTTGCTCTTTCGTTGGAACGCAAGTCTGTGAGGACTTCTATAACAAACGTGCTGGTAGAGTTCCAGGCAGTCTCAGGTGATACTATCGCTTCAACTAATGAATCTGGTTGTATTCTCTGATTCAGGATCCTTTCCAAGTCTTCACGCTGAGGATCGAAACGACGACATATTAAGAAGACGTGCTCCGCATCTTCAGAAACTCCTGGACAAGCCGGGTATTCCGGAGAATCATCGTGCTTAAAGCGGTGTAGATACTTTCGAAAACATCCGTGTCCAGACAACATTTGTGTAAGATAATAATTGACCTCGCCGTGATTCCGGTTAAGCCAAGTGTCGATCCGAGGTATGAGGCGGTGCGTTCACCTACCCTTCTCTGCGGCATCCCATTATAGTTGCCATCGGCCTATGCTGTTCTGCCGTTCTTCCATTCTATACTCTTCAGGGCTCAGTGCAGTTTGCCTTCTACGTTGGTAGAGGGCCCGGCCCGTCTTTCCTCGGCTAGAACTCTGAGAGGTATCATTCTGGAAATGACGCACACTGCTTCCTCTGATATTGTGCGGAAGGCGCTAGCTACTCGTAGGGTACTTTGTCGATAGATAGGACCAGCTTTTCTCCACGATTTCTGTAAATATAGTGCATCGGCCCAAGAAGATATGCCATATGTGAGCACTGATGTGACTACAGATGATAGGAGTAGGCGGCTACTCTGCTTTGGGCCTCCAACATTAGGCATCAATCTTGCTGGACTAGCCCTTACCACCGACGCCCTGGCTTCGACGTGTTCCACCTGCTGTTTGAAGTTGAGTCTGGCATCAAGCATCACTCCCAAATAGTGTATATATGGTTATGATTCTATTTCGTGCTCAACAACGTTTAACTTGATGGTTTTGATTTTCTTCCTGCTAAAGATCAGCACTGCTTCGGTTTTATGTTTAGCCAGCTGCAAGTTCACCGTATTCATCCAAATGATAATTCTCCCAATCGTGATGTCGAAAGCCAGGTTTATCTCTTCTAGATGTTTCGCGACGATCACTAGTGCGACATCATCAGCATATGCAACAAGTTTAACTTCCGATGACAATGCTATTCTCAAGAGGCCATCGTACATGATGTTCCACAGTAAAAGACCTACATGATGTTCCACAGTAAAGGTACGCCTCTGGTGATTCCGTACTGCTCTGGGCCGTTTTCCGTATTGTATTTAAGGACCCTGTCCGTGAAATAGCTAGCTACCATTTTGCGGAGGTATTCTGGCACGTTCATTTCAAGGACTTGCGTGATGCAGTCCCAATTGGCGGAGTTGAAGGCGTTCTTAATGTCCAGAGTAGTCACTAAGCAATATTTCTTCTTGCCACCCGTCCATCTAGTTCCGGCGATTGCATCATGCGTTCATCTTCCTTTCCGGAATCCGTACTGATTGTCCGCCAGGAGTGGATAGACCACTGCTTCCATTCTCTGATGAATTATTCGCTCCAGTATCTTACCCGCCGTGTCCAACAAGCAGAGCGGGCGGTAAGATGATGGCTCATCCTGTGGCTTCTTTCCCTTTGGAAGTAGTACCAGCCTTTGCTCTTTCCACCTTTTAGGAAAGATCTCCTCTTTGAGACATGAATCATAGGTCTCTAAGAATAACGCTGGCACTGCTTTAATAGCTGTTTTAAGAGCAATATTTGGGATTCCATCCAATCCCGGTGCCTTGTTATTCCCTACTCGGTTGCATGCCTCCATTCGTTCATATTGGGTGATAGTTGGAATGTATTCTGATTCAGGCTGTTCTAGCTGATAGGTAACTTCACACTGTCGAGGAAATAGCGTGGACACAATCTTCTGAAGGAGCTGCGAGCACGTAGGCGACGGCATAGGCTGGCTTGTCAGGTGGGTTATAACCACCTTGAACGGTCTGCCCCAGGGGTCCGTCTCTACTTCCTCGACGAGTTCCCTCCAACAGCGGCTTTTGCTATCTTTGATAGCTTTATTCAATTTTCGTCGCGATTCCTTGTACTCTTCTACCAGCTCTACAAAGTTAGATCGACGAAAACTGCGCCGAGATATTCTTCGTTTTCTAAGTCACTCCGTACGAAGAGCGCTAATATGATCGTTCCGCCAGTGCACCGATGGTTTTCGATTTATACCACGTTTCCGAGGCATACATGCCTCGCAAGCTTGGGTTACTCTCTTCATTAGCCCTTTTGTCTTGCCTTCAGCACTACCTGTGATACTTGGGTCGCTGTCTAAGGCTACTACCAGAGCAGCAGAGTCTAAAGCTTTTACTTTCCATCCAAATGCGTTAGATTGTTTGATTGCTCTTCGAGGGTTGTGGCCGAACGAGATTTCCCACAGTATTGCGCTTTGGTCGCTTGCTGTATAGGTGTCTATTACTTCCCAAGAAAAACCTCCTCTAGTTAGAATGCTGCTGACGAACGTGAGATCCACTATTGAGCTTGCCTCCCTTTTTAAATATGTCGGTGTCTTACCGGTGTTAAGGAGGACAACATCTAGTGTAGTCATCGCTTCCAGTAGTGCTTTTCCTCGTGCATTGGTGAACTTACTGCCCCAGTCTACTGCCCAGGAATAGAAGTCACCTGCTATTGCTACGGGGAAATATTGTCTTGCGTCCTCGATAAGTCGATCAAGGAAGTCCACAAATTGCTCAGTAGAAAGACTAGGTGGCTCATAGCAACTGTTGAAACGAATATCGTCCACCGAATCCAGCCATTATTATTCACTGCGTATTAGAAAGGAAATTTGCCAGAAGACCAGATGACAGCGTTGGTAGTGCTGTCCAATAGCCAGGATTGGGTATTCAAGTGTTTGTATGGCTCTGCTAGTAGGACTAGGTCTACATCAAGCTCGCGCGTGGTCTGCAAAAGCAGATCATGCGCAGCCTCACAGTGATTGAGATTGAGCTGCAGTATCTTCATGTTTGTTTATTTTTCAACTTCTCGAGCGCCTCTTTGTAAACTGGGCATCTGTATGTGCCAGCATGGTGGACAGCGTTCTCTGCGTTTCGATGTGCAGCGCATAATACACACTTTGCTAAATTTTTACATTCAGCGATTTTGTGCCCCTTCTGCCCGCATCTAATGCAGAGTTTGGACCGATCTACTTTGCTTACGCACTGGAATCCATGATGCCTAAACAACCAGCATTTGATGCATTGGATTGGCCTCTTTGTTGGTCGAATTCGGCAGTTGACCCAGCCAATCCTAACTTTACCGTTTCCTTCCAGTAGCTTTTGTACTGCAGCTGCTAGTAATAATACTGTGACCGTCTGCGTACCTCTTAACGCTCTACGGATCTTAATTGCCTCCAGTGATATCTCACAAATTTCTCCACCTTCCGTCTTCAGAGCAGTCTGAATGTCCTCCTTCGAAGTGTCGTCATCGATGTCTCGGATCTCGATGATCACTTGTGGCCCTTTGCAGATCACTTCGGCTTCCTCTTTGAGGATGTCTGTTATGGCCTTTTGCAAGCCTTGGCCTTTGTCAGAGGACTTCCATGAAATCGTAATCAACAAGTCTCCGCTATTTGTTTTATTGATTTTCTTCACCGTCGCGCGAACCTGTTCATCCGGAACGTCCTGCTTTATGCGATGCAGAATCTCGGCATACCTCGTTTTCTCGGCCGGGCGAATTATCAGTACATCAGGTCTGATCCATTTGCGTGGTTTTTTTCGATTAGGGTCCGGTCTGGGCTCCTTCGATGGTTGTTTTGGGAACTGCTCTTTTGCTTGCTTCCTCTTCTCCTTCCTTGACTGGACCTTTTGCCAAGCCACTGCCTCTTTTTTTTAGACATTCTTCTGCGAAACATTTTTCGAAGGACTTGGTTTCAGGTCCTTTTTCTTAGCCACTTGACTATCTGTTATATCTGGAGAGTTTTGGTTCTTTCTTTTCCCAGACTTGAGACCATTTTCAATTTTGTCTCCGGCAACTGATTCAACATCACCTTCGACTCCAGTATCCATTGCTTCATCAATTTCAACAGAAGTTGGACTGCTTTTCTCTGGTGTAACGTGGGAAGTGGGTCGTCGCGATGACTGCCATTCCTCATCCAATGTTTTGAACCTTCGAAGGGCGTTAAGAACACCGGTCGTTCAGGTCTTTATCTTCCTGTGGATGTTGAGTTTCGATTGAACGAACTCATGCAAACCATTGGTAAGTTCTTCGAGACCCTCTAGGGCTTCGCTACGCTTAATTTCAGTGCTTGCTGTTATTGCTACTTGTTGGTCATCAATACTTTTGTTTATTACTATTTTCCATGTTTTGGTTTTACCCGTGCATCGTACGGAGAGGAGCGGGTTGACTTAACTAGGGACGGGTGTACCCTAGGAGATAGTACTCCTACCCCAGTACTCTGAGGCCTAGTCGACACTTAGCCACTCCCGGAATACACGGACGGACTGGAGTCGCTTGTGGCGGTGAAGATTCCGATATCTTACACTCACTGCGTACTTCCTGATCAAGGCCCGAAGTGACTGGCTCCTGATCCACTGCTGCAACATACACATCAGCAGAGCAAGCTCACATCAGCCGTAGCCCGTATCTTCGAAAGTGGTTTTCAAAGTTAATAATTAGCGCAGGTATTGTCTCTCGAAGGGAGGTGCGCCTTTATCACAGTACAGTGAAGATGATGAATGTTCAAGAAACGATGAGTCCTACGGCTTGTATGCTACCGTTGGAAGGGGGCGGTGTATCTATGAAGGTAGATTGTACAGTGAGAGAGACTGCCATCATATGACATTTTGTTGGGGATGGATGTGGTGAAGCAAATGCACGTTATGCCTATGCTCATAGATGGAGCCGTTCATTTTGAGCGGCCGAACAGTTGATGACGTGCGTTGGAATAGAACGCAAGAAAATTGTTAATATCGATTTTTGCACGGTGTTTAAGGAGGGCAGGTGGCTGGTCGCGTGGAAATAGAATGGGTATGGAGGGCCGAAATTAAAAAATGTTGTCAGCCAGTATTATTTAATGGCGGCTGTCTAGTTGAATAAGAATAAAGTGAGACCCGATCTAGAATTTCGTGAGCTAATTGTTTATTTTTCGAGTCAGGCTGAGGCATGTGTTGTTTGCGATGAAAGCCTACTACTGTAGAGACGAAGGGGAAAGAATATGATGATAGTCCATTGATACAAGGCCTATGTGCGGATTAACGTAGTTCCGCATTTATGAAAATATCAAGTGTTGCGCTACAGACGCATTTGAATGGCAGTTAAGTATATACAACAAAGGATGATTCATTGTGTATTTTGACATTATTTGTTAATATTGATTTTCTATAGTATAATTGAATTTTTTACGCAGATTTACCGAATTACATTCCATTTTCAATTAACCATTATATATGTGTTTTACTTGTTTCTGCACAAACCTAGTAATATTACAGAAATAATTTTTACAAAACAAAAGGATTCTAAGTGATATTATTTTTGGTATGTCTATAGGTCTTAATATTTTCTGAAAAATGGATTTTTAAATCGATATAAGCTATCTATTTAAGATTAAGAAAGTAATCGTTAAAAAACCAATAAAATTTAATTGTTTAAGAAATATACTATATTGAAAATAATGTTATTTTTATGATGAAACAAACCCTTGGAGAACAACAAATTAAAAGCACGAGCTTTTTAATTAATATCTTGTTGGTATAAGGAATTCAAATTCAATACTTAATACCGCTCAACTATAATCACAATGCTTGGTTTACTTTTACATCACAAGATCGACGCCTTATAACGAGGAGCGTTTTTGTGGTTTATTCAAATTAAATATAAAAAAATTCAATAATGTACTTTAAAACTTTTTTTGTTGAATTAATGTTTTTTTGTAAACAGTAGACGTTTACCTATATTTTAGAAGGGTATTTGCAAATCTGTCACCATGCCTATTATAAAATATATAACGTTAACACTATGAGTCGATTTGGAAATTTCAATAATTATACTATTTTGTTTATAAATGGTATTTCAGAAAAAATGCCTATAAGTGTTTTGGCAAAAATTAATGCAAAAATATGGCTATTAATCAAATTACTTAACTTTTATAATGTAGAAATTAGTCGATTATAAAGTATGATTCTCATCCATGAAAGAAGATAGGAATTTTGTAAGTTTTAAAATATTGGTCAAATAAACACGGTAGTATATAGTCTAGTAAACGAAATTTTTTATTTCAATTACACCCATCAAAGTGAAATTGACTTAGTTCGAAAAAAGTATTAAATTGCCCTAGATTTCGAAGTCTATCGGAAAAACGGATTTAAAATATTGAAATGCTTATTTTTCAAAAGAGATAACACTTTTTTAGCTATTATAATCAGTTTTTTTTAGCTATTATAAGGGTGAACATTCACAGGAATAGCGAGTAGGCCAACTACTCGCTGCGAGTCAAACATTTATAAAATTTTTAAAAAGGTGTGTAAATTACTATTTCTATGGTTACCTATAGGATTTCTTATTTGTCAAAATATTTTCATTATTAAACGGCACATACAAAAATATTATGTGATCATAACAGAAAATAATATTTTCAAAAATATCGTAAACGATCAGCCCAGAATTTACAACAGCAGACTCAAAGAAATTTCAGTATTTCAGTAATACAATTAAGAACAAAACTAATTTACAAAACTTAATATTTTTTTATAAATTGTATAAAATCATGTTCATGTTTTCAATTGTTATGAAAGATTAAAAACTGCTTCAAATGAATTGCATATTATGCTTTATTTATAAAACATTCAATCTATTTATATTAAAAAAAAAAAAAAAAAAAAAATGGGTAACGATATTAAAATCAAATAAGTTTTATTTAGTAAAGAAATATTTTGCAAAATAAAATCTTATTTATATGTTTAAGTTAAAATTTAGTAATTCTTAAGAAGGTCTCAAAAATTAAACTTGAATTATATTTGTAAGTATACTTTATGTTTAATATATAAAGGACTGGAAAAATCATTCGCAATACAGCCACTGCTTTGCTACTCTATATTTTAGCCTTTTAAAACTGCTGATCTTTAACAAACGAAAGCTGTTTGTACCATAAATCTCATAAAGGTGGTCAAATTTTATATTTTATTTCTTCTATTCTCTATATACTACAAATGAATAGAAATTTCCCAATTAATTTAAGACTACTAGAAGTAAAATACATGTATTTTATATATTTTAATCTTTATTGGAATTTTACATATGTTAACTGAAATGTTAAAATTGGGCATTGCTTTATTTGAAACATATGTAATTTCCGCGGAATTATTTAAGTTTCCGCTGCTCCTATATTTGCCAAGAAAATGTATTATGAGACTTTCATTGCATTTTGAAGATACTATTTCACAAATGTTTTAACGATACAATCGGATTTACGGACACATTAGTTTGACATGTTTCTGTTTTCAGATATCTAGATTTACTTGCAATACTTATAGTCACCAATTATGTTATAAAAATCATTCTTTAAAAAAAATCAATTACAAAATCTTCGTTTTTGTAATTTGAAATTTTTACCTTATGATTTAATAATACTATATAATTTCTCTCGTCTTCCTATTCTTGTTAAGGAACCGTATATAGTCGAGAGATTGAATTATCTTTGAATACACCTATCCTTCAACTAGAAATCCTCTTTTCCGCCGATTGAATATTTTTCGTTATGTGCCCTATGTGTCATATTTTAGTACGGCTATATGCAAAAGAGTGTTTGCAAATGGATCATTCTGATATAAATCGAAAAATTCAGTTAAGGTCATAGTAACGGGTTGGTATGAAACGTTTTGTGCTGTTTGATTTACAAAAAAACACTTTGACCATTATTCAGATGGACTGCTAAATAATGGATCTCGGTCATTGATTGGAAAACTTAATAAACGCCAAACTTGATATCGTAAAATGACATCATTTCGATTTTCATCAGTTATTCCAAACACAGCCATATCACCACCTTTGTTAATATATTTACACATATTTAATTGACTTAACAGAACTGCAACATTCTACGTTGATGTGTACTTGATACATCCTTGATATCAGTAGATTGTATGGCACCACCCATTCATTATCAATTTCAACTTCTTTAACTCTTATCTTGATTTTTGCAATAAATCCTCTTTCATTTGGTGGTCCGTGTCTGTATTTCGGATACCTGTTTCGGTTGCACTTACAAATGATCTCAGATACCGTTTTTAGCTTTTGTTATCTTTCATACAGGGTGATTGCATATTAAGATCCCCCACGTGATCCATGGATTTTTTTGTTTTGTTAACAAAAAAAACGCAAAGTAGTTTATATTTTTTTATATGATACCTCTTTTTGGCTATTATTAGGCATAAGAAGCTAAAGCATCAAGAATTTTTCATACATACACATATAGCATTTATATGGATATAGTATTTATGTGAATTGCATATATAAATGTGTTCAAACTTTGAGATACCCTAGCCCCGTGATTTTTAATAATCATATAAAAAGACAAAGAAACTATTTTTTGTAAAATTGTATGCTCTATAATTTGAATCTTTTATCGTTCTTATCGTTCTATTCAACTACCACCCCATTCAAATATAGAAAAACGGATAAAGTGCGGGGATGATTTCTACCAGAACGTGGTTTCTGTATTTAGCATACTATTATATGATGTCTCATTGATAAAATTAAACACCCTTAAAGAAAGTCTCTATTGAAATTAATGATAAATAGTTCGATCTTTTTTACTATGGAGATATTTTAGGTGCCATATTCTAGAAAATGAAGTAATACCAATCCAATGCAAACTACATATCAAGTTGAGTAAGTTCAAATCTAATTTTAGAAAAAAGTAAGAAAACGTGAGTGTAAGAAAGTATGGTTGTGTAACTTTAAAGGTTTCGTAGGTATATTTTAGTATTGTATAATAGTCCTGGATTAGAAAAAGTAGATTTATCATATATGTATTGAATGATAGAAAGGAATAAAAGCATTACACAAAAATCTAGAGTAGTACTTTGGATTACTAAATTATTACTGAATTACTATTTATTTGTTTACAATTTTGTGGCTCTTACGAACAGGATCCGATTGTGTGTATTGTTTGTTGTTATGAACATAAGCTAAAATTGTTTCATATTATTTTGTGAATGGTCAAATTTCAAAAACTTGGATGTTTTTACAACTTTTTATTGTGTTAACACATGATATTAGTTAAAGAAGTAGAAATAACATTTGTACTTGTATATTGATATAAAGAAATGAAACTACATCATAAGTGATGTATATCATCTAAATTTCATTATGTGTTTATACAGCAAAAGTTGTTATAATATCTTTTTCAATTTAATAATCTCATACAATAAAAGAAATTATATTCGTTTTATATAATTTACATATTTCATATTGTTGGCATTAGATATTTAGTTTGTTTGGGGTTTTTTAGCAGTGGAAGTTTAGGTACATAATAGCTCTAACGTTTTGCAAGGGAGTGCAATATTTTGATAATCTGAAATGGCTCGTTTTATGACCAATCGGACAAAATAGGTTTTTAGTATTGAATTATCACCAGATAAAAATATAAATTAAGTTTTTATCTATCAATTTTAAGCTTGAATGCGTAATCTCTGAATATATCTTGCCTTGTGAAAGAGAACGCCACGCTTACGAAAATTTTAAGGTTGTAGGTAATTTTGAGAAACTACATCAGGAAGCATAAAAATTTGTGGAAGTAATTTTTAGCAATGTCTGGAAAGTAGAAGGAATTTCCAAACTTCTAATTAATTAAGGTCTTTTTTTTTAAATGTTTCGAGACAATTTGACATTCAAATACCTTTTAATTTAAAAGAATAGCAAAACGGAAGCAATATCAGTTTACCAGATTTAAACTTTCACCAGGCAATTCTAAAATTCAATTTAGTTATGTTCGCAAAGACTAATATTATATTTAAAAGTCGACTTAATAGTAAAAATCATTTTTTAAAATAAGCTTTTATTTCAGAAAATAAATTTTAATTTAAATCAAACCTATCAGTTTATTACATTACACAACTTATTACTATTAACTATTACTATGATATAAAAGCGAATCGTCAGATTTGGCTTATATTTCTTAAAAGACATACATATTGTTTTTTTTTAGAACTACTTATGTCAAGATCAAAATCCATATATTTTTCCCCTAGTGGAGAAAGTAGAATTAAAAATTCTGTTTTACACTGATTTTCCCTCTTGATTATATATCGATTGAACAACCCCCATGCTTCTATCTTGCATATGAAAAAAAGTTATTATTTTAACTTTTCCTGGATTTTTAGGTTATCATTAAAATACATTGTCATCTACAATTTTGTAGGATTAGAGTGGTTCGAATTCAGCTCGAAGGATTTGACTCTAACAAATATATATTCAAGTTAAATAAAAACATATATTCAATGAAAAACCTTATATTCACAAAGCAATGTTTTTTCAAACAGATATCTGACAGGTGGTCAGGAAAAGTTTGACGTGAATGTGAGAAAGTAATTCTCACTACCCTTCAGATTAATTCGACAAACTTTCAGGTTGCCTTAAATGTCTATTCAAAATCTATTATTGTATTATACATCATATAAATTTCTAGGGCTGTATGTATGAATTCCTTTATACTTAAGGGCACCTTAGTAAGTGTATTTTTTCGATAGTTACTATCTTTTAAAAACTAAGCAACATCCATGTCATTAGTATGAATTTGAGTTTCCAAGTGAATTCATAGCATTTTCAATATAAAACCCTAAATATAATAAATATTTAAATATGATGATTATGAATTAATAAAAATACGCCTTGAAAGAAGAAAAATAATTTCTCTCTAGATAATAGTAAAATGATATGTTCTCATTTTCTTTGACATACATTTAACTCATTATTATTAAGTGTAAGGAAATAATGCGTGGGTGAAGATAACATACAGGGTCAACTGTTTTAATCTTTAATAACAAATAGCATGTACACTATGTAACCAAAAATTTGCGACAAACGGAATCTTTTTATTTAAAATTATAAAATATATACATCATTTTTAGTAATGCAAGATTAAGTCATATTTTAGTTATGAGTTCGAAACTATTGTGTTCCTGACTAAACACTTCCTTCCTAAGGAACTTTAAATTCTGTCTGAATCAATTATTCTATAACATCGTAAAAAAACCAAACCGAAAATCAGAAAGAATAAACGTGATAAAAGTAAAGTGATTCGATCAGGGTATGTACAGTTCAAACTACTACATGAGGAAGCTTGAAATTTTGAACAAGGTATCCTGTTATAATCTAGGTGTGGATTGTATTTAATTTATTATAGGAAAGTATTTATTTAAAATAACAATGCAACTGAAATATTTAATTTAAAAAAGTGTGTATGTAACTCGACAAGTTTCAATTGAATAGATAGTGGTCATATGAAAATAGGAATCTTGATAATTTTCCTAAAATAAAATTTCTAAAAATAATTTATTATTTTATGAGAAATTTCTTCGCTAATAGATTATTTCATAACTGCTTCATAGATATAAAATGTTTTATAGCAGTGATAAGCATAGTTGATCTTGGTCGAGATCTTGTGTTTTTACATCTCCAAATTAAAATGATCAAGATTATCTATACACCTGCAAGACCAAGGCCAACACCGAACAAGCAAGGCCAAGATCAAAACCAAGACCGAGTATGTAAGACCAAGACTAAATGAAAGACTAAGCTAAAAATAATAGCTTCAGATAAATACATAAGTTAAAATGTATATACCAAATATATTGTAAATAGACTCAATATCCTTAAAAAAACGGAAATTAAATTTATAATTGATTCAAAAACGAAAGGACTATAAACACTCAAATATATATCATACTCTTTCTTAGAAAACGAAGCATTTTCTTGTAATTCAATTTTGAAGCAAATATATTCAGCCGATTGAGCTAAAATTATGTATACACGTTCAGTTTGGATGACAATGACATAGTTAACTGTGTGACGTCAATCTAAATCCAACATGGGGGCAGACTCAGCATGGCGTACTGGTTATTTTTTAATGCACTCTTATAATATGGGTACCAGATGAAAGGGTTTGCTAAGAGTAACTTGAAAAGTTAAATGATGTCACTCTAAATCCAATACGGTGGATTTTCAAAGGTTGAAACTTAATTTGGAAGCAGATATCTTCAACTAAATCTTATGAAACGCTGTATACTTTACATTTGTGATTTTTTAGACCAGCTATACCTAATAAGTAAAAAATTAAATTAAAATTAAAAATCCTTTTTAAACCACGCTTTTAATATCAACTTATAACTTCAACAATTTATACGATTTAAAAGCTTGTCGCGAGATTTAATTATGTAGATAAACTAAGTAAATTAAATAACATAATATGATTGACTTTTACTGTTTAAATTTTCAAACTAAGTTAATAATTCTAAGCAATACAAGTACTTCTATCTCATGACAAGCTTTTATATCATATAAATTGTGTATGACGTTCGGTTTAAGTTGATAGTAAAAATTTTACAAATAAAGTATATTTTTGTATTTTTAGGGCATTTAAATAATAGCTTGTTTTAAAAAGGTTTCTTATTTTTAATTTATTTAATATAGCGTCTAAGGGTATTCTAAGCAATTCAAGTACTTCAATCTCACGACAAGCTTTTCTATCATATAAATTGTGTAATAACGTTCGGTATAAGTTGATAGTAAAAATTTTACAATAAAAGTATATTTTTGTCTTTTTAGGGCATTTAAATAATAGCTTGTTTTAAAAAGGTTTCTTATTTTTAATTTATTTAATATAGCGTCTAAGGGTATTCTAAGCATATACCTACATATAAAAATATGTATAATCTATTTAAAATGTCGAAGCCCTAATAAAAAAATTGAATTTTTATAGGATTAAGTAGAAAATTCCCAATTCATTTCTATTCGATTTGAATAGGAGGTGGTATAAATAATTAAAAATATTGTTGAGTTCACTCATACAAACGGTAAGTCTTGAATTGTTCAAATGTACTATGTATATGTGTGCGTGTAGTTTTCTCAGTTTTTTAGCGAGTCGTCGGTGTTTGAAAGAAACATTATATGGCAATAGATATTTTAATTCGTATGCGTCATCATGCAAGAAATCCTATTTTGTTGATTATCTTGGAAATGTACAACGAAGCTTTGATAATAATTGAAGATATGTGTCTAACGATTGCAAATAAAGCATTAGTATAATAGGGTATGACCGCACCAAATCTTGAGATACATGATTTGTTTGACCGTGAATTGCAACGTCAGCAGGAATTCAATTCTAATGATTTGCGTTTATTTGTACAATCGAATATAACCAAATTAAATATTCAGCAAAACCATGTATCTGACATATTCCAATAATGCAGATGAATTATATTTCTTGGATTCACCGCACACTCTGCATTAAAATTGCCATTGAATGTACAGGTGATTGAAACTCTATCTTTATCTTCTATCGCAATATTTCGAGAAACTCTGCTATGGCAAAAGTTCTGCTATTAACGTCAATTATTTTATGGAATGAGTGTACAATGGCGAATAAAAAATCACTAGAAGCATTTAATCGAACAATGCAAGATTTACGTGGTAATCAACAGCTTTTTGGTGGTGCTTTGAATTACTGTCAAGGTATTTTCGTCAAACATTTCCCATTCCTCGATCAATTCCTGCTGATGAAATAAATGCCTGTTTGAAGTCATCAGTTGATTGGTATGTAGATAAATTGACACTGATATGTAGAAAAATTGACACTGAACAATAATATGCGTATTCACCTACAAAATGATCCAGCTGCCCATGAGTTTTCAAAACAATTGTTAGAAATTGGTGATGGCAAAATACAAATCGACGGATTGAACGTTGTACCGAACAATTTTTGTACAATTGCGCAATCGATAGATTAATTGATTGAATGTGTTTTTCCGAATATTCTTCAGAATTACAGAAATTATGATTGGTTGAGAGAACCCACCATTTTAGCACCGAGGTACATTCATATCAATGCGATTAATTATCAGATTCAAGCGAAACTGCCAGGTGTAGTCACGACATATAAATTAATTGACAGTGTTATGAATCTAAATGAGGCAATGAATTATCCAATTGAATTTTTTAATTCATTGGAACCGGCTGGTATGCCACCGCATTGCTTGAATCTGAATGTTGCTTCATTGATTATAATATTGCGAAATATTAATCCATCAAAACTGTGTAGTGGCACCAGATTGGCAGTGAAAAAGCTATTGCCAAATTTGATTGAAGCTACGATTTTAACTGCTAAATCAAAAGGAGAAGTTTGTTTGATACCGCGTATCCCTATCATTCCAACTGATATGCCATTTGAGTTCAAACGATTACAATATCCTGTACGTTTATCATTTATGATTTCCATCAACAAGTCCCAAGGGTAAACGCTTCACGTTTGTGGTGTGAATTTGGAGGAATCATGTGTTTCACATGGTCAACTTTATGTTGCCTGTTCCAAAGTCGGTACCCCCAGCTGTTTGTTAATTATTGATGCTCAAAATGGAAAAACAAAATATATTGTTTATCCAAAAGTTTTGGATTAAGTTTTAAAATAGCAATTAATAAAATATTTGTTTGTTTGAATAAATGAATTTGATGTTCCAATTAAATTATTTATTATTTCACTTAATACGTAGCGAATCACGTACCGGGCCGCTAGTTTTGTATATACAGAGATCAGCATTGAAATAATCTATTTCAAAGACAAATGTAGTGTTAGCAAAATGCAAATAATTTATAATTTCAAATCATATAAATTTTACTCAAACAATTCTTATAAAAGATATTTTAAAAAAGGGAAGATAACAACTAACAGAGAATAACATTTCTTTATTTTCTAATTTGTTTTGTATTCATTTATTTCTACTTTAAATAAATATTTTAAAAAATGAAATAAATTTTAACTAATAGTTAAAATTATATTTTTTTTAAATCCATAATGCGCCAATAGTTTGCCGGCTATGCGCCAATAATTTGTCCTTGTCGGCTACACATAGCCTTAAATTTGGTAGTAGTATCGATGACGTTTATTTAATGTTTGTAAAGTATCAATAATTCTTATTTCGTAAAACCGCTCCAATTACAGTGATATGCTTACCCACTGCTTAACATTTTATTTCTACAATTGTTTCATCATCAATTATTCCATCCGGGCTGCTTCCTATCAATGGGATTTATTTATCAATAAATAATTCACACGGTTTTATACTCTGTTGCAATTCAAATTGTTCGCGAGCTATATCCTCGTTTTTAATCCCGAAACGAATTGATTCTGTATCCACTTTTATTCGATATATAATTTTTTTATCATATTTTTGCAACTTGTTACTTCAAGAACGTTGTAGATAAAAGTTATATGTAAAACATGTATATTTACTTTTATCTACAATATTTTATTTTTTAAGATTGAAAAATTTATTTAATTTTCACTTTTCATGAAAAGTACTTATATTTTATTATAAATCCACCATTGTTATTCTTCTTTAACAACCGTTAGTGGTACGTAGAAATACTCATATATACAGCGCCTTAATATTATTCAGTTGTTAGACCATCTATGACCATATAACAAAACTAAATTACCATTTTTATTCAAACCTTTTCTAAAACGGTGTTCAAGCGTCAAACCTTCTTCAGAGTAAAGTGTAATTTCACTAGTTAACTAATTTGCAGAAGATGTAAAAATAATCCCTGTTCTAGATTACCAGGCTTCTTAAGAAACCTTTTTTCCGATTTCAAATATGCCGTTTTCAAGTTATAAACAAAAATTTGAAGTCACATTTTTTTCAGATTTTTGATTATAACAATTGCAATTTTTCTTTACAGTAAAAATTTTATTCTGCGTTTAATTGGTATCTTCCATAATTTCCGGGCTTCTCTAACTATTTTCCGCAGATATTCCATTTCTCGGCTAGACTACTAATCCTCTTCAATATACATGTTTCAAACTAAGTGTATGTGATTGTAAAGATATATAGATGTATGTAATTGTAAAGATATTCTCAAAATATCAATTACAATTTATTCAATGTTATCGATTATTTTTATCTATTATGTTTCGTTAAATATATCGAAATTAAAATAATCTTGTACGGTCCTATTCTAGGCCTTATTGCTAATTTATCATTTTAAATGATAATAAATATTTTTTTAACTCCCAAAAAATGTTTTGATATTTATGACAGGACAGGATTTAAGCCTGGTAAAAAGTTCTACCAGAAAATATGATATTTGTGAATGTAAACAACCAACAATAAGAGAATGTAATTTAGCAGTTTGCCAATAATTCAGTTTTACAACAACAAAAACGATAGCAACAAAGTCGTTTATTAATAATTTTAAATAATAATAATTTATAATTTTATAAATTACTTATTAAAGTTTCTTACGCTTCATTATTTTATACTATCCTTTGTATTTGAATTTAGCTTTTACACATTCGTTTCGCTGGATAGTTAGTTCATCCTACAATCTCAAGGAAAAGGTCTATCTTCATCTCATCCGATTTCATCCCAGGATTTACATGCTTTGGCGACTTCTTGGTGGATGTTTTGGACCTACAATCCTTTTACCTCGTTGAAAAACGCAATGGTATTTTGGAATATCTTATCGTCGGTAAATAAATTTAAGATGATTAAGTACTATTCCAGAGCTTATACGCTGGACAAATTCAAACTATATAGATAAACAAAAACATCTACAATAACACAATATTATTTTTCAAAAAATTTATATGTTCGAATTTGAACTTTTATGATATGTGAGCTGCATATATTTTAATAATTCTTTTTCTACGATTTTGATTTTTTTTTTCTCCAAAGAAATTAAACATTAAAAAAAATTTGTTATAGGTATATTTAGATTTTTTTCTGGTAAGATTTTTAAGTATAGAAATACATACATACGTCTAGTCAACCAGATCTTTCTATCTTGCCATGAGTATGTTTCTTTTCTTGGTTTCATATTCCCGCATAAACGTTAGCTTTTCATCATCTTGTAGCCTTCTATTATGTATCCTACCTACTTGAATCTCAATAGCTTTATGGCGTCTACAATATTTATGGCCGAGTAGTTTGCTAAGTTTCAAATTATATCTTCTAGCCCATTTGCGTCTTGTAGTCATTGAGTATCCTTCCTTATGAGTGTTTTGCACAACTTAATCATGGTTTATGACGAGACATATTCTGCTCTCAGTTATTTTAGCAACCCAAATTATGCTGCAAGAGCAATGCAGAAATGCCTTCTTATTTATTTATATATTTTTATATATGATTTTTGTATCTACATCGAAACAACTATAACGTAGTTTGTACACATGCTCATTGCAGATGAAGATTCATTTAAAGAAATAATATTATGTATAATTTCTGCGTAAATGTGAACTACTACATTAATGTTGCGTGTATTAGCTCCACTGACTTAGTAGTTAAAGTTCCGCTTATTGCATCTTCTTGTTTTAATTCATTGTGAATTGCAAGTGGGTCTAACATTCGCTAATTTACTTTTCGTTAATTTTTTTTGTATTTTAAACCTTCTCATTACTTTAAAGAATGGTGGTCGATGATATCTGAAGCAGTCCGAAAATCGGTAAATAAGAGGTACGATTCAAAACCAGATTGGATTAATTTTTCAGAGATTATTCGGCATGAATGTATTTGATCAGTTATTGACTCTCCTTTTCTAAATCCTTTTTGATAATAAAGAATAATGTCTTCTGTTTGAGGTTGTACCCTATTTTAGTGCTTAAAACCACATTAACATTATGAATACAACACAAATTATTTAATTATAATATATTTTTCATTAAGCGCATTTTAATAATCTTACAAGTACCAACGGCTGACTTTATCTACGTATGTATTCAGATGGCACCACTAACTTAGTATTGTTCCTTTATATCGTAATGTAAAATTACCAAACATCAATTTATCTGCAATGAATAACTTCGTATACTTCAACCCCACAACACTCAATTCAACAGAACAATAAATTAACAACAAATCAAACAAAAAAATAATTATAAAATATTGATCAACTATTCAAACATTGACAACTAATTTCAAAACAATCGCTATTGACATTTTCGATTAAACAATGATAACAATTATAATTTACTTATTCTAAATTAAAGATTCAATGTAATAGGTTTTTAATAGTTCGCCCATAACGGGTTCTAACAATATTTTGATCATGAATTGGGTTTTCTTCCCTACTTGGTTCAAATACTCTAATGAAAATAGGAACAGATGCTTTAGTGAATAGATTATGATCTTTGGCATTTGTCCCAGTAGGTCAACACCTTTTTTAACTATCTCAAGATCCATCATATTTCGTTACGATTCGATTTCTTGACAGTCTATTTCTTTCAAAATCACATTATTTTCCTTATTTTCTCTAACTTGTCTAAAATCTACGTTAGATTTAACATTTGATCACAATGTTTTTTCTGTATAAATCGATTAGGTACCTGAACCATGTAAGTCACGGGACTTAAGTTTTTCATTACTTTACCCGTTCCCCAAAAAGATTAGTTGTTTCTATTGCATTTGACCATAATACCTTCACCCGATATGAAATTCTTTTTACATTTTATTTGTAATGTGCTCTTTAGTTGTAAGTACTCTGATTTAACTTCATTGCTTTTATTAAACTTGAACTCTTTTAATTTTTCCTCAGAAAACATTCTATGCTATTTCGTAATTAAGTTCCTGTTTAATGGAAACTAAGCTCACCATACAGAGTGTTCCGGTTACATTTGTTTAAGAATTTTTTTACTGTACGTACTGAATTTTCGGTTTGTCCGTTTGTGGCTATCATAGGCCGGTGTCATTATATGCTTAATTCCAAATTGTTGAAAAAATTTTTGGATTTCCCAACTACAAAAAGAACTTCCATTATCCAAAATTAACATTAATGGCAATCCCCATTGCCCGAAAAAGTCTCGAAAGACTGCGATAGTTGCCCCTGTAGTTACATATTTCATAAATTTTGTGAAAACCCCGTTTAGAATATAACAATAAAGATTTTATCTCTAAAAGGTACTAAAAAATCAACATGAATCCGATAGGTAGGTCCATCGTCAGCAAGACAAGGTAATTTATGCATTTCAACCCTTTGGGAGTTATCTTTATTTACTAGGCAAGGTTTACAAGATTTTGTTAAATATTCAATATTTTTGTCGGACACCAAAAAAGTGTCCAAAGTCTTCATCTTCACTATTCCTAAATACGTACAATGTAGCTCATTAAAAACAGAACACCTTAAAGACTTCGAAACAACTAGCCTGTGACCCGACATTAAACAGCCGTTTTCGTCGTATAATTCATCTATATATATAAAAATCAATTGCTGTTCGTTAGTCACGCTAAAAGAATGGCTGGACCGATTTGGCTATTTTGGTCTTGAAATATTCGTGAAAGTTCAGGGAAGGTTTAAACGGTAAAAAACATAAATAATAAGTAAAGGAAAATACTATAAACGACAATTTAATTTTCGAATACAAAATGTTCCTAGCTGTGAAACATATTTTGTCTTTTTTTTTCTCACATGTTACAAATCATCATTTCCATAGAAACCAAAATCTAATTTTGAAATTCAAAATAAAACTTCTTTATCTCTTCTCACTAGCAGTATGACGAACTGTCAACTATATAAAGTGTGCATATCGCATTGTTCAAGTATTACCGGAATCATTCTTGGTTCAGGAGGTCCATATACCTTTCATCAACTGTATGTGTACCACAGCAAACATTATCGGGTGAACGCGGTCCCGGGTGTACCCCAGCAAATACCAGGTAAATACCGGGTGCATATAATATACTGGATGCACACTAAATACCGGGAATCCGATAAGAAAGGATTTGAAATTCTTCCCCTAAGGGTAGAATTGCATCCGCATGTAAACGATGTAATATCATTTATTAAAATGTGAAAAATAACACAGCAACGGGTAAACCGGGTGGGTATGCTTCAAAATATAAATTAATATCATAATTTATTCTGATTTGCCGCAGTTTCATTATTTAGTTATAGACAGTTTAGAATATGTTGTTATTATATTTAGAAGATATTGATGTTGATTAGAAATAATTTATATAACAAAACAATGTTTACCCGGGTCAGCTATTCAAAATAGAATTTATTTATCTCTTCTTTTCTATATTAGTGGTTCTGGACTTCCTTTTACTATTTTTCATCAAGTATATGAGAACCACAGCACAATCAATATACACGAATTGTGAGTGCACGAGTTACCGGGTGTCCCACATCAAACACAAGTGTACATATAAATATTTCGTGTCACGGGTATCCCACACCAAATAGTGGGTTACACATCAAATACCGGGTATCCCATAAGAAAAGATTTTCTGAAATTCTACCCCTAATGGGATGAAACGCAGAGGCAAAGTTTGTATGGGACAACGGAATTCCTTCGTCCAATCTGTTTCAAATTTTGCATGCAATCGATGTACTATCAATTGTCACCGCAACGTCCCGGACACGTGACTATGCTTTAAAATATATATTAATATCATTATTTATTCTAATTTGCCTTAGCTTTCAGTATTAAGAAATAGAGGAAAGTTGTTAAGAATATGTTATTATACTCAAAAAATGTTGAAGTTAATTAGAAATATGTGGCAAAACAACGGTTACCGGGCCAGCTAGTCTTTTTATAAAAATATAGTTGCAATTATATTTTGATATTTTTATTACTGATTGGTCAACTAGTTTTTCTGAGTCTCTACGTCCTTTAAAATTTTGTCTTTTAAAGTTTGTTCTTGCGTGTTCACATGAAAATTTAACTGTACATTATTATGAATTAAATTTAAATAAGATTTCCTTATTTCTCTGTCTCATTATCGGTCGGTATGGGTAAACGTTATCCTGATAACAGTCATAACATTGCACATCTGTGAATTTGATTTGCCATCATACTAGGTATCATTTTGTGTACAATGTATAACTTCGTATATTACACCTATTCCGTTAGGTAATATATTCATTCTATGTATATACCTATCAAATTTAGGCTTAACTAACTATACTCAGCAGTGTAAATTATATACAGTATTAAGTACAGATAAGTACTGCACTGCTATTTATATGCAGTGTTAAGATCCCAAGATAGTTGGTATTGATTAGCCTGCCTCTTTATTATGAATTTGGCAAAAAATACTAGTTTGCTAATTATCATGAATCCTTTCTTTCACTCTTATACTTTATAAATAATCAAAATATTAATTTTAAACTTCTTTTACTTAGATTTCAGCAATCGAAACCAAAGCATTTTTTTAAAATAATGCTTTATAATATAGTTGATATTCTTAGAGAATACTCATAACTTTTTACAGAGTAGTCCGATTTTGATTATTCTTTTTTTATTGGAAAGGGTATATCCCGAAGTTGGTCCCATATATATTTCTTCGGAAAAAATTTTCAATCCTAATGGAATTTATGTTAATTTTGAAACGGCGCCAAACAATCAATGAACAAAAATCACTAAATTGCCTTAAATTTAAAGAAATAATTAAATAATAATTAATTTACGATTAATTAAAAATTCCAAATAATTACAAAAATACATACTTAGGTACACTTACATTGGTTTATGAACTTAAATGGTGCTTTGGTTTACTACTAGTTTTAGAATCTTATATTTTTTATACGTTTAATATTTTTATTTTTAATAAATGAAACAATTTTAATTATTTAATATTATTTTTATTGTAACAAATATATGTACATGTACCGTGTTGCGTAACTAATAATGCACTTTTTTTTTCGCCTTTTTGTGTTATATGTAATCTTTTGTCATCTGCATAGTTTACCAAAGTGTCGAGCGAACTCGTAAAATAATCTCGATGGGCCCTGACGACACTCCTACTTTTCAACTTCCTACGTATCCTTGTACATCAATGACAGAAATTTTCGAATATTATTTTAAATTATCTTATGCAAGAATACTTTTTATTTTAATTTGTTTATGTAATATATTGAATTGTAAATTTTATTTGGATAATAGCTGTTGTATAGCTGAATTATTGTTTATTTTAAAAAATAAACAAATAATTTCTTGAAAACCAGGTCAGTTGGGACGTTGGCGTCGTCATAATTATAGAGTACACACTGTTGTTGCGGAACAATATTAATTTTCTTTTCTAAACTCATACTCATTATTTCTACAAAATAGTTACGATGTTACACATCTGCCAGACGTCCCTCATTCTAAGCAAAACTTTCATTTTAAACTGTATAAATTATAAAATTCATAATAAAATTTTTTAATTTTAAATAATCATGAAATCAGAGACAGATTTAGGCTTTATGCCGCCCTAGGCCCGATCAAATGTGGCGCCCTTTTCGCATTACGAGAGTTATTTTAAAACTATTAAATTTTAAATTATTGTATTTCAAAATCAAATTAATAATCAAATTTTTAGACTGATAGTAGTTTTCATTTCACTGTAATCTCAAACGTTACAAGACTTTCTTTTTTCTTGCTTTAGCTTGTGCGTAGATATCGATGGTTACATTATTTTACTCAATTTCTTACACCAACTAGTCTTCTATATATCTTAAGGACGTTACAAATAAAATCAGTTTTCTTAGAATCTTTTAGAAAATTTATAGACACATACTTAGAAATATCCACTAATCGTTGAATTTTTTTCTCATACCTTCGGCACTCTTTTTTGAAAAATTTATAAGTTAAAACTTAGTTATTAAACATGGGGTTCCTATTCTGATTCGATTTGAAGCGAAAGTTTTGTTAGATATCAAAAGGTATATACATAATTAAAGGGAAGACAATTATATATCTATAAAAAAATTATGACAAGCGGTATTCGGTAAAAATTTTAATGAACCTTTTCGTTTTAAAATTCTCATTTTCAATTAATAATGAATTATATTTGAAATGAATTTTAAATTTTAATTCTTCTTGGTATTTTTCTAAAATTTTAAGATTTCATAATTTTGCCGCCCCCAAAATAGTGCCGCCCTAGGCTTGGGCCTCATAGGCCTAAGCGGAAATTCATCACTGCATGAAATGTTCAGATCGTATCGTTATTTTTTTTTTTTAGTGTTTACTCAGTTAAGATCGTTCAAAAGAGTTAAAAATGAGAAATATTTTTTGTTCGTTTAATTTTTTTTCAGTAGTGTATTTTAAGAAAAGTGAGGTTTAAAATAATAACAAAACACAACAACATTAATAAAAAATGAAATATATAAAATATATTTACAAAAACAAAATAACAAAAAATTTTAAAATCATAGGGTTGATTTTAATAATTAGAGTTACTGGAATAACAGTATAGTGACCAATTTTAATACAAAGGTAATTAGACGATCTCTATAAGATTATCAATTCGACTCGTATGTATGTTATATTTAAAATAAAATTTACAATATTCGTATAACCTATATGAACTTGCAACGAAGTATACTAAATTTGGTAAATGTATGTATGATTGATTATATGTATGTACGTATGTTTGTCTACGTATTTCTCAAAAACTAATAATTTGACTGCAATTATTCCTTTTTTATTGGATTATTAAGTTAAAAAACTTAGATAACTGTTAAATCAAAATCGATTAAGTAGTTTTTAAGATATGGACTATTTTAAAGATAAGCGACTGCCTAACTTAGATGATATTCGGATCATTTGGCTTCTTTTAATATAGAGAATAAGTTCCTATATCGAAGATTGAAATTCGATACAGACGTAAAATTATATTACACAAATACATACAAATGTATGCTATATGCATGTGAGTCAACACATTTATGTGTTACACGTCATTAGTTAATGCAAATAGACTCACGCATAACTTTTCATAAAGTAGTCCGATTTTGATTATTGTTTTTTTACTGGATAAAGAACACCCTTGAGGCAGCCACACCGTAATTTTTACAAAAAAAAAAAATAATATTCCAGGAGGTGGGGTTATATTGCAGATTTTTAAAACTTGAAGTTTGTTCAAAATACAAAACAAATTTTTAATGAATACTTAAAAGGAAAAATAAAAATTTCTAACAAAAAACAGTACCGACTTCAAATAAATCGACTAAATGATACATCCTTATTTTTAAATTCAATAAACACTTCAACAAATAATTTTCATCATTCGAAGCCGGCGAATAGTAATAAGCAAATTATTTATTTAAATTTAATTTTTACTTTCTAGCCCATTTTCGAAGTAGGGACAATTTTTTTTGAAAATTTCTTATTTCAAACTTAAATTCAATATAAAAGAGGAGAGAAAATAACAAATATGATATACGAGGCGCTTTTAAAAAACAAAAATGTTACACATTTTTAAAATAATATGGTTGCAATTAGATTTTTTTCTATGAAAGTCGGATAAAAAACAAAATGTTATATTGAATCATCATCAATTCATCAAAAATTATAAAATTAAAATTTTATTGTATGCTGATGATATTGAGCGGTTTTCTGAATCTTCAGTTTATGTTATTTTGGTATACTATCAGAATAAATAATTTTCAATCTTGTGGTAATATGTTTACTTTTAAAGATGATTTGGAGATAATTTTTTTAACGATTTTCAATGAAAATTTTATGGAAAACTTCCATATAGGTGACCAAAGTTCTCAAAAAAAGGTAACAATTTTCTGTATCGTTCAAAAATTAAAGGGTACTTGATTGAAAAAATTGCCAAATTTCTCAACATAAACTACTATAACTTTTAAAAATCCTCCGTAACTTGTGGGAATGTTGTGTAAAATTTTCATTGAATTCTTAATTTTTTTGAAAAAGCAGTAATTTTATAGGAAGTTATAGAATTGCATTTAAGAAAATTTCTGAATTCATTAAAAATTTTACAGAACATTCCCATCTTCAGTCTTCTTAAAAACTTCCCAGTACTCAAAAAAAATTTCAGATGAGGTTGCGAGTGATTTTCAAAAGTTATAGCAGTGTTTGTAGAGAAATTTGGCAATTTTTTCTACTAAATACCCTTATAATTTTCACGACCATAAAATATTCATTGAAAAATCTTTAAAAATTTTTCTATTTTTACATTCTCTTGTATGTTTAAGTCAACCTTAAATAAAAAAATTTTGAGATTATAGATTATTGTGAGATTACTATCTTATATCTTTAAATGAGCAATTCTTGTATATATATATATATATATATATACTTGGAATCTCGGAATCGGCTCCAACGATTTTCATGAAATTTAGTATATAGGGGGTTTCGGGGGCGATAAATCGATCTAGCTAGGGCGATAAATCGATCTATCATTTTTAGAAAATGTCATTTTATTCGTGTTTTATCGATAATCATCTTAAACTTGGAAGAAAAATAACAAAAAGGAGGCGTTCGAGTAGTCTCAACTGAAAAATATGACTCTTCCTGCCATCTATTGGCGAATAATAATACTATTTTTTGTGAGCAACTAATTGCTTTAACGACACAACAGCAGATGGCGTTGTTAAGTAACACGAAGTCAATGAGTGTTTGCTTTGAGGTTGGACTAAGAAAATCAATTGTTTATTTTACCGAGCAAGGCTCGGTCATCCAGTTACTTATATATTAATTTAGTACGTTTTGAAATTAGAAAATTTCTTTAATGAAAAACTGATTACATAGATTACGTGCTAAACTAACATATCTCCAAACCGAACTATCAATATATTGATGGTATATTATTATTAATAATAATGTATTATACCTTTATCCTATGGGAACGCTTATACCAAGCGAGTACACGGCTGAATAGCAAGGACGAGTGCTCGAACGAGTAGATTTTATACGAGAATAGTGAGTATTTTTACTTGGCGATATTTTACGCGGTCTAATCGATCGAGCAATTTCTGGGTGAAAGCGTACCCTACTATCATTTTACAATGGCGTCTATTAATATTCCACTTTTATTGCAGTAACTCTAATTTAACAATAAATATAATTTATGTTTTACAATTGTTCAAAAATTGGTTGTTTATGCGCTAAATATAATGTAACAATACTTGTTAAGGCACTGACCAAAAATATAACATCAAACCAACGGTGATAAAAATTAAATTGTAAATCACCAAGCACTTGTGTAATTATAATACGATATTCAGCTGGCATGTTCATACGCATTAAAAGAACGGACGATACAAAATACATTCCCATTATTTCGGCTAATATTAGTACAATTATATTGGAACTTTTACTTGATGATAACTTGTAGAAAAACTGGAAAAATAAATAGTAATTACTATCAATACAATATCTGATTAAATAATCGTTTTGATTCAATACTTTTCGCAGCGTGCGTATTATATAGAATGGTCATTTTATCGACTATTGCGCCACGAATAACTGAAATTTATAATAAAATATTTGTAATTTAGAAAATTTAATTATTTGTTTAAATGTTTGCGTGCAAATTGTTAAGAAAATTTCAAATAAAAATTTTACAATAATTACAGAAAATGATAATTAATTTTCATTTTAAGTTATTGAATAATTCATTCAAATTTATTAAATATTGCGTGCGTATTATATAGAATGGTCATTTTATCGGCTATTGCGCCACTAATAACTAAAATTTATAATAAAATATTTGTAATTTAGAAAATTTAATTATTTGTTCAAATGTTTGCGTGCAAATTGTTAAGAAAATTTCAAATAAAAATTTTACAATAATTACAGAAAATGATAATTAATATATATATATATATATATATATTCATATATATATATATATATATATATATATATATATATATATATATATATATATATATATATATATATATATATATATATATATATATATATATATATATATAATTGGAATCTCGGAATCGGCTCCAACGATTTTCATGAAATTTAGTATATAGGGGGTTTCGGGGGGCGATAAATCGATCTAGCTAGGAATCATTTTTAGAAAATGTCATTTTATTCGTGTTTTATCGATAATCAACGCGTTCGAGTAGTCTCAACTGAAAAATATGACTCTTTCTGACATCTATTGGCGAATAATAATACTATTTTTTGTGAGCAACTAATTGCTTTAACGAAACAACAGCAGATGGCGTTGTTAAGTAACACGAAGTCAATGAGTGTATGCAACACAATTTATAAAAAAAAAAAAAAAAAAAAATACCGACATCCAGGTACTATAGAATAATATATCATCCACAGACTCATATAAGATTTAATTTTTTGTGCGAATAGACTTATAAAATATTCTCAGTGCGAATAATCTTATTTCTTGGTAACTATACCCGTATCACCTGTATCACTTCAATAGTGTTAAAAAAAATGAAAAAAAAAAAAATAATAATAATAAAATAAATTAATAATAATAATCATTACAACAACCGCTATTAATTTTCGAAAATTGTAAAATTTGGAGTTCAAATGGTAAGGAGATTACAAAATCCGTGGCACCAAGATTTGTCAATGGGTCAGGTATAATTTGGAACAGAACAATTTTGTGTATTTGTGGTTGAGTTATTACGGTTTTGGAATTTATGCTCAATCTGTAATTGAAATACCTATGCGATATACAATTTTTCACATTTAACTGATTTTTATTCAAATAAAATAAATATATATCTATAGCATAGCTATACTCTGTGAAAATAACTATCTGATTGTACCAATAGTAGTTTATATATTTAGTTCATTGACGCTGAAATCTTGGCATGAATTTTGCTTATCTATTTTTTAAGTGCTTATAATGAAAATGATTCTCATTTTACCTTCGTCAAAGTCAATAAAAGACCTCGTATTGATGTTACAACAATACATCCAACCAAAAAGAATGAAATATGTTGAGACCAAAAATTAACATCAATATCAAATCCCATCCAATGTACAGCAATTTCAATACCTCGTGTGACTGGATCTTTTTTACCAACACGATCAAACACAATATTAATAACACACTAAAATGGAAACAATAAAAATGAAAATTAGAACGATGAAAAGTCTAAGATAATATAAAAAATTCTTACAATAAAAATTTTCCACAAACAATACAGTGAGAAGAAGTATCCAACAAAATTAAAATATTTCCCTTGAAATGTTTTTGACCATTCAATTTTTTCTAACATATTTCTAGTATCATGCACTTCTAAAAATAATTGTCGACTTAACTCTTCTAGACCAGATATTTCTGATTTTAATTGATTTATATCTAAAATTGAAAAAAAAAGAATATTTTATTAAAGAGTATATTTTAATTGTGGTAGTTTAGAGCGTAAAAGTAAAAATCTTGTTTTTGCTAAAACATAAAGACCTAAGAGACCTAAGAATTTTTATGAGACGAGAATTTCTCCTTAAATCGAGCCCAATAGGAGGCAAAAAAAGACTACGCTAACCACCTTTTACTTTCATAAAAATGTTCAAAGTTATTACAAAAATGAATCCAGTTAAATCCAAAAATTAGTTTTTTGACAATACTTCGTTTTCATTGTATACATTTTATACATTGCATTTTATACATTGTATCTCTTTCGAGATAGAGAGCGCAAAAGATGGAGTGCTTTTCCATACGTACCTCAGCGTAAAACTCTCGATGAACGCTCACTGAAGTCAAAGTATTCAAATAGTTTATGTGTTCATCATTTCTCTCAACACTTGCCTTTGTTAAAGTTTTTATACCCGACAACAGTCATAACATTACATTTAAAAAGTTAATTATTGCATATTAAACACAAATTATCCGTGGTAACTGTATATATCGAACTTATGCTGAGGTGCGTATGGCTAAACACTCCATGTTCGCACACTATCTCGAAAACGGTTCAACGTATAATACCCTTGACCTTGAATATCTAAGGTTCGTTACGCGTAACCAATTGTGACTTTTAAGACAATTTCTAAAATACCAATATAAAGGTTTGTTCACAAATTCATCTTATTCCGTTAGATTCCGAAGAATAACTCTAAGATAACCGGTGTACTTATAAAACATTCCAATTAAGTCCTATTGAAATTGAAGCAAAATGAATAGAATTGAATCGGAAATTATTTCCAATTCATTACGATTAAAATCTATTCAAAATTCTGATTCTATCCTATTCATTTTTGATTGAATTCCCTAATAAAGAAAAAATTATATTAAATCCTATTTAATTGAATCAGATTGAGTAGGAAAACGTATTCAAATTTTGAATCTTAATGAAACAAAAAATATAAACCTATTCACAATTTCGATTCATTCCTATCCATTTCCGATTCAAGCTCCATATTTTTTAGCTCCACAGCTAAATCCATGTTTATTCGAATTAATTTTATTTTAATTTTCAATTATATGTAAATGTAAATTTGTAAATATACATGCGAAAAAATAGCTCGGGCCTAAAATTCGACTCGATTGCGAATTTTTTAATAAAAACTACAAAAGAAAATTTTTTTTTAATTTTTTGTTCGGAATATTTTTTTAAAAAATTCAACGGTTTTATAATTTAAATACGGTAATACGGATCTTTAAAATTATCGATGTCTGGGTAGATAATAAAATTTTTTTTAATTTTGACACAATGGTATAAGTTATATATTTTAGTTTTTTTGTTTTAAAACGGGAATCGGTATCTTGCAGTTCGTCAGATTATGATTTTATGCACCCCGTCAGATAATAATTATGAATTAATTAAAAATTTCATTTAAACTCACTTTCATCATTGCCACGACTTACAGTAACTGATGAAAGCATATTCCATAATCCAGATTTTCTATTTAAATGTTCCTTATTTGTTGTCAAAGATTTCTTTTTGGCTAATGCTATTCGTTTTTTCTTTACTAAAATCATATCCATTGTATGCATCAATCGTTTTTCAATGCTTAATACATCGCTCTCCGAAACATTCCTAAAAAAAAATTAATAAATAAATTAGATTTACTCAATATTACTTTGCAAGCTTGAGAGGAAGAATTAAATGGCGAATTTTATACATTTGAAACATTAAAACTTCAAAAGATATCAAAAGGTATCTTACTTCTATAGTCAGATCAGTTTTCATACCCGATTGAGGCTTCCAGAGATATTCTTTTAATAAGTCTTTTATATAAGTCTTTTAATGCAATTTTCGCCTTTCTGATTTCAAACTTCTATGATGCAATGTCGAAAAAAACACTCAAGTCTTAAAAGAGATCGAGAAAAATTAGCGCTCAGTCTCTGTGCACATAAGCATGTCATATTATTGATAAATACCCATCTGAAAGTTTGTACGTGGTTTGTAAAGTTTGATTAGTCTATAACTTTTCCCTCTACTGAAAATATGAAAAGTAGGCCGTTTACTTTTCCATAGCCAGTAAAATGTTTTGATTGTTCCCACCTGCTTCAAATTGACCGTTTATTTTGTTATTGTAAAAGACATTTTGTACGCCACGAGATAAAACCTAATGTCTATTGTCCGACAACCTGAAAATTGTGTAAAAGAAAATGCCAAGTTGTACAAAGGATACTCCGTTTTGTCACATATTAGGAAAAACGGTTTTTACATTTTTTATTCAATAATCTTCCAATTAAAGTAATAAAAAAATATATGTCCGTCAATTTGAAGCTATTATATAAAAAATTTGACTATTGGGAAATCTGCCTTGGGCGTGGTTTCACCTAACGGCGAAAGTTTTACTGCTCTAATTATTTGTTTTAAGTTTAAAAATTAAATAATTAAGTTTTCTTAATAAATAATGAATGTTATTAAAGGATACAAACAAACGCCCATAGAAGCTCAAAAGTCCATTTTTTATTTATTCAAATAATTTTAGTACTTACCCTTTCCACTAGTTGGCTATAGCTTCTCAATGTCGGTAAACAATGGAGGTCTGAAATCGTTGATAAAACGAATACAACAATGAATTAAACAATTGAATATCTGTTAATTGTTTTGTGTATATATCTATTATAAATGTGTGTTTTCTTTCATCAATGGAATTCACACACAATTTATACATTTTAAAAGTCAATTACTCGTCGCATTTGTCAATGAATATACTTTGATTAATAATTAATATTAACCGTTTTAGAAAATAGTAAATCATATTACTTATTTATTGTAATTTACGAATAATTGATTTTCAAATTTTAAGTGTGTGTGAATTCTATCGATGAAAGAAAAAATATATATATTATAGATATACAAAACAATTTACTCGCATTCAATTGTAAATTAGTTGTTGCATTCGATTTATGAAATATTTCAGACCTAAATTCTTTACCGACATTAAAAAATAATAGCTATCTGATGTGATCACTGCTGGTAATCCCATTAAATACAACTAAACCCTTAAATAACAACTATAGCTAACTAGTGTTCGGAGTAAGTACTAAAATAAGCCTCTATTGGTGTGAGTATTTTTGATATAAATAAAAATTAAATATTTTACCAACTCAGAATAAATTATTTTGACACTTTAAAATTATAACTCCAGTATGGACAAGACATGAATTGTTATGAAGTTTTTCTGTTTAGAATAGTTCATATTATTCCTATCAGATAGCATATTTAAGTGGAAGACTTCCCAATATCCATCTAGACTTCTTTACATAAAACAGATCTTATATTTCGGGAAAAGGATTAAGAAAAGTCCATGGTACTAACAAAAAATTATTAATTTTTGTTTTGGTTTATTAAATATTTGTAGCTTTAGAAATAAACGCTTACTATTATAATAAATATATGAATGACCTATATAAAAAGAAATCGGTTCCTAATTTTATTTGTTTCACCTTCATTGACTCAAAAGTAATGAAATCATAATGTTGAAATTTCTGCTAGTAGTAACATAATTAAGAAAATACAATAAATAAAACACAAACATAATTTTAAAAGAGCGGTGCAATGATACTTCCATCTAATTCTAACCGTTGTAATGTCCAGGTCAGGAACGATTTAATGCATCTTAGTCAGGAAAAGGTTTTTGACTGTTGTACAATTGAGATAACTAATATTAAAAATCCACTTATTGTATATGCGTATATAGATCGTCAAGTGAATGTGTTAATGAATTTTTAATTAGATTGGAAAATATTTTGAGTAAAATTTATAAAGAATAACAAAAAATTTTTGATTGCTGGTGATCAACTTTGATTGATTACTGTTTTACTAATATAAATAAATTTGAAACAAGTGTTGCTCTTTCTCGGATCATGATTGGTATCTGGCTGTCAATTGGTCTCTGGATCAAGTATGCAGAAAAAAATATGATTCAGTTGTAAAAAGGCAAATGAATGAAGATGGGCTTAAATTTTTTCCAGGCTCTTTGTTTCAAGGTTGGCTGAGAATTGGATTGACGTTTATTATTCCGATAATGTCAATGATAAGTTCAATAATTTTTTTGAAACATTCGAGACTTTATAAAATATTAGTTGTCCAATTAGAAAGTAATACTGCCCACATATTCAAAAGCAAATTGGTTCACACCCGGTATACGAATTAATACCAATTCTTTATATGCTTTAAAATTGTTAAGCAAAATAACATGCAGCAACTACTTGCATAACAAAATAAAATCTTAATAATAGAGTATAATAAAAATATTAAAAGAGTCATCAAGGAATCAAAACGGATGTTGATGTCGAAGCTTGTTCTTGAATCGAAAGGAAATTCATCAACTATGGAGATTAATTTAAAAAATTGTGTATTAATCACAGTAATAATGAAATAAATACATTTTTGACGTCAAGTGACGTGGTTGTTAATAATCCACAAATAAAAAATATGATATTTCTGATAATAATTGTTATTTAAATTAAATTTTTAGGTGTCTATATTATGATATGAAATGCAAATGTCATATAATGACTGTCGTAATAAAAGTCTAAATTCTAAATGCTACCAGATACGAAGTATGAAGGATACAGTAGATATTAAAACTCTAATGCTAATTTACTACACGAATTTTGTATTTGTTATGAGTTACGGTATTATAATTTGGGGTTCTGATAGCTAAGCTAAAAAAATATTTATTATTCTAAAAAGTCTATCAGGATAATTTTTAATTTAAAAAAGACTGACAGTTGTCAGCAATATTTTAAAACGCATAAAATTTTTACTTTCCTTGGAATGTATTTGTCAGAAATAACAAAGTTTATTACTAAAAATAAAATTATATTAACGAAAACGAAAACACTTCTAACAGTAAAAAAATACGTAAGTCAATTTCTCACAATTATAGTTTCTTAAAGGCCGTAAAAAATATACTTTTGTATGCCGCCCCATATAATTTTAGTGAAATTTGTTGAACTTGATATCAAGAGCCTTGACTTCATTTTTTAACACGCTTTTATTAGCTTCACTCGTATGTTTGTTTGTCTGTAGGTAACTCTCTGAAGTTGGCTGCAGAACGCATATGAACGGATACTTTGCATGAGAGTAATAAAGATAGAGCGTGTTTTTTTAGTTTTTTTAAACTATTTTATAATTATTTATTTTTATAGATAAATTTTATATGTTTTATATTGTGCTCAAATTTGTTTTTGTATATTTTAGGTATTCAATAGAAATTAATTTTTGGATATACATTTCAGCAATTTATTATTACTTACGTTTCATACTTGATTTGTGAATTGAAACGTATTTTTATTTATTTTTTTTACCTATTTGTTGTGTCATGGTATGGATATGTTTCAAGTTACCTATGGAATGGAATCATTTTGTTAGAGATCATGAAGGCGCCTTGTCGTATTATATGAACATGTATTCAGTTGAAGTTGTCTATGGAACGAGTTGATGTTTGTAGAAGATTAAATTTATACTTGAGTTTATATACTTCGGACATGGTTTTCTATGGTTTCCCAATATGTCGTTAAGGTATTATAAATACCGCAATAGTTCCCTTAAAAGTCGGCCGTAGTACATAAGCGTCTATTGACACATCTTATACAAAATGAATATTTAAAAAAATAAACATGATTTGTGTATTTATTTATTTACTACTACAAACATGTTCCTTAAGAATAAAATCAACAGAAATTTTAAATTATATTTACTTAATTAATTTTTTAATTTTATTTAAATTAGTTAATAATTAAAAATAAAACCCGTGAGTAATTTGACCGAAAATTACGCATGACTACACTTATAATGAAATTTTTTTACTTATGTAACAGATAAATCCAGAAACAGTGATATAGTTTAACAGTAAGCTTAAATAGATGATGGATATACCTATTTTAGTTCAAGTGTCAGGCATCAATTTTTTGTTTTATTTTGTCCGTTTATTAAATATGTAAAATAAAAATGTATACTATGTAAAAATTTTTAAGTAGGATGAAACTAATTTATAATATGATTTATTACGTAAAGCCAAAGAATACAAACTCCCATAGAAGTTCATAAGTCCACCTTTTGTGTATTTAAAATATTTTAATTTTTACCCTGACCACTAGTTGGTCATAGTTGTTGTTTGACAATATATTCGGTATTTAATGTGATACCCAACAATAAATAATAGATCGCTTTAAGTTCTCAATGTTGGTACAACAATGAATTATAAAATTAAATATCAGTTAATTATGTGTATATATCCATAATTGGAACTGTCTCCATAACCGTCGCCGACAACGAATATTTTCAACTAATAATGGTCGGCGCCGGCAATATTAATTTTCGAATATAATAGCCAGCGCCGGTCATTTTAATTATAACTGGCTAGCAGTTATTTTTTTCATGATGTGATGGCGCTAATTCAAATATATTTTTAATACACACATTTGTATACAATTTGTTTTATGCATACAACCGTGGTTTTAAGTTTATGATTCATACAATGTTCATGTCGTTTGTTTTTTAACCTATAACAATTTCAATAGTTTTTCAGATGATTCAAACTGAGAAAAAATTAATCAGATTGAAAATTTAAATCTACCATAGAATTTGAAATAGGCGAAAAATTTAACATTTATGAAAAGTTTATAGAAAAATTGGAAATTTATAAGAAAAATACTTTTAAAGAATATTAGATCATAGATAACAGGAATTCGGAAACTCAATAAAAGGAATCCATTGACAGTTGACGTAAATGAAAATTTATTTCATTATTACATTTATTTGGTTAAGAAAAATATAAAGTTAAACTGATATTTAACTCATCTAATCCGTCATACGCGGGTTTTGCAGTGCTTCATTTGGTATGCAAATTTTTACAGAACTTTTTTAGTTTTTCCAACAACAGTTTTGCATTAAAGAAATTAAATAAGTAATCTGTATTTATAGCACAGAAAACTAATATTAATTTTATCATTGGGATAAAACGTTATTGTTCAAGATAGAATACTTTAGTGTGATGAATATTTAAACTAATAATTATTTCAGTGCATTTAATTTTAAAACTTATAGCGTATGCCGGAGCCGATCATGGAGACATTTCATAAACAAAGAGTTTCGTTTTAATCGATAATTTTCATATTTTTCGATGAATATACTCTATTTAATAATTAATATAAACAGTTTTGACGAGAAAATAATAATCCATATTACCTACTTATTTAGTGTGATTTTTGGTTGTATAATGCCATCGTTCTATCAGTGCACCAGAGCAGTCATTTTACCATTTTCCACAAGACATAGAGATTTAAGAGATAATTTAAACAAATTTGCATGCAAATATGTGATTATGGGTACTCGTACCAATGAAAATTGATTTCTTAAATTGATAAAATTGAAGTATTAAAATTATATAAATTAAGTCAATTTATATTAATTTACTTATAAACTGAAAAAATTTAGGTGTATGTGAATTCCATCGATGAAAGAACAAACACATGTATATAGATATATACACATATTAAATTGTATAATTCATTGTTGCATTCGTTTTATCAAATATTTCAGGCCTCCATTCTTTATATACATTGAGAATGAGAAGCTATAGCATACTAAATACCTATAGCATTAAATAACAACCACAACCAACTAGTGGGCAGTGGTCAAAAAGTACTAAAAGTTTTTGAAAACATAAAATGTAGACTTATGAGCTTCTATCGGTGTTTGTATTCTTAGTAAAGCTGCGACTAGACACTATAGTTTTCAAGCTCAAATATAATACTATTTTTTTTTTATTACCATGACTATGATATTAAATGTACACTAATCCAAAACAACGCTATAGTTAAAAATAATCATAAATACCTGATGAAGTAAGCCATTGATGTATACGGGTAATTAACAGCACCAAATCCCGATAAAACAGCCATAACTGTTACACCAATAACACCAATTCTCGAAATGCATTGTTCTATAGAAAATATACCTTGTTTAGGACTTAATATTGGAAAGGGTTCACCAATTTTCCAAAAAATAAATATAAAGACAAACCATATAGCTATGGTTAACATTTTTGTTGTTTCCTTTTTTACTAAAAATAAATAAATATAAAAAAGAAAAAAAAAAAACAGTTACAGTTTAGAAACTATAGCAAGATTATAATTAAATTTTACTTACTATTTCGAATATTATTTATGCAAAAATAAGCGATATAAAATGGTATTAATGCTATTACCATAAATAATAGCAAATATAGTCCTAAATTCCAATGAAAGTATCTTGAGCTAAAAGCATAACCAGAATATATTAGCACCATCATAATTTTAAGTTTTCACGAGTATATTACAGAAAATAATATACTCTAATAATAAAAGGAACCAGGAACAAACTAAGTTTATGATTTGACAATTGTGAATTTAAATTTCATTTTCTATTACTTCAAGTTACGAACATTAACCTGCATAATCGCCACTAATGGTACCACTCTTTCTGGAGGATAAGCATTCAAAAATTATAAAAAATCATTGAAATCCATAAAGAGAAAAATTTTCTATAACTTTTTTTCGAAAACTTAATACTTTTTGTATGAAAAGGTCCATTTATCAAAAAAATGCATAGTACTAAACGATTTTTCACAAATAACTCGAAGTAAATAAAAAAGGAAGGGATAATAGAAATAAAAGAATAATTTTGTATTCATTTCTGTAGAGGCAATATTCACCGAATTACATCTCATTTCGATTTTACGTCGAATAACATAAAAACGAAATGTAACTTGGAACAAATAATAGAAAGCTTATCTTTAAAACATTTTACAAGATTTAAGTATTATTTTTTGTTAAATGACCATAATTTAAACACAATTCGAGCACAAATAACCGAAATTTAATTTGTTTAACAAAAAAATCAACATTTGTATATTTAATACAACTATTAAAAATACATGTACGCCATTTTCGACTGTTATCAATCCATGGATTTGTTGGGTGTAGTTTGCACGGGTCGGGTTGGTTTTTGGACCCTACGTTCAACCTGTGATTAAACTACCCATGTATTTATGGGGTATAGTTTTCACGAGTCGGGTTGGTTTTTGGCCCCTACGTTCAGCCTGTGATTATACTACCCATGGATAACTCGAAAAATAGACGAAAACTCGAAAATTAGTATTCTTAATTTTCGTCTTATATTGGCTTGTTTTGCCAAAATTCAAATCGAGGCGCCCTGGATATCGTAATCGAGCCCAATTTCTTGTTATTTATATTAAAAAAATCTGTATCAAATTTACCTCGTATCCATAAATCCAACAATTTCGAAAATAATCAATTCAAACATTGTACATGATAATGCCAGTGTAATTGAGAATATTAATTGTACAATTAAATGATGAATCTCATAGTCTCGAAACAATTGTTTTACAAAAAACACCCAACCACCGGTAAAAAAACATGCCTAGAATAAAAAGTTAACCAAAGATTTTACAAAAATTTTGATTATAATTCAATAATCATTAAATTATTTACTTGAGATATCAGAATTATTGATGTATCCTCGAAAAAACCCATCGCTTTTATTTATCTTGCAATTAAAAACATTCCGACTTTTGATTTTGTCATCAAATTGTCAAATGCAAAATGCTACACGTCAAACGTCTACATAGTGCCATATATAAACAATTTTAATTTTTGGAAACAAATTTTTGTTTGTAATTTTAATTACGTTTAATTATTATTCTATAAAATTTCATATTTAATGTATTTAATTAATTTTTTAACCATTTTTACTCACATTTTGTCATGTATTTATTTCTAGCAAAGAAACAAACCTAACTTTTTTACAGTTATTGAAGCAATTTGTTTTTAATTATAAAAATAAGCGCAAAGTATTTTATTATTTTTTGAAATTCAAATTAAGAATCATTTTTGCATAGAAATCACATCAGACCAGAGTAGAAGCCTTAAAAAATGATAAAAAGTGGAAGAAAATTACAGTAGGATGAAACTCATTGGAAACGCAAGATAATATGATAAAAATGAAAGGAAAAATAAATTACGGGCAATCTGAGTTCAGGAAGTAGGAGGGGGTAAGTTTTTAAGGATAAAACACGATTTATCTCGATTTCCGGCCAAACTAAACGTCGCATGGAAAAAAGTTAAATGACAAAGTTGTAGGTAATAAAAAGATCTACAACTTTTGTATTAACACTTTTTTCACATAAAATCGAAATTTTTCGATTACAAATTAGGGTGCTTTTTCGATATTTATTCAAAATAAGATGAAAAAATAAATATTTTAAATCAAATTATATTTTAATTAATCTTTTAAATAATATATTATAGTGTATAAAAAGGTAAGTTTTCAACAAATTTAGAAGAAAGATAAAAAATCAAAAACTTGGTTATTTCAATTTTTCACATAAATTTTGAGGTTATTTAAAAAAAGTGTAAATACAAATGTTGTAGATCTTTTTCTTATTTACAATTTTGCTATTAAACTTTTTTCCATAGGACTTCTAGTTTTGCCGGAAATTCAGATAGACCGAATTTTACCCTTAAAAACTCACCCCCCTCTTACTTTCCGAACTCAGATCGTACGTAATGTATTTTTCCATTCATTTTTATTATATTATCTTGCATTTCTAAATGGTTTCATCCTACTATAATTTTTTTGTTTTCAAAAATTATCTACCCTGGTATAATATATAATACCATTTAATTTTAGTCAATAATAATAGAAACTTTATGTATTTCACGAATTAAATTATAAGTTTATCGGTGCCAATATCAGTCTAGTATTTTTCTAAAATTTTGTGTGTTAAGATATTAATTGGAATATAGCTTTTCTGAAATTTATTGCACCCATATATATAGAATATAAGGATGGATTGCTTGTTTCATTTTCTCTCATATCTTTTTTACATGAAGTCAAAATTTTGAACTTTGAGATTTCAATATACTAAATCCTTTTTGATTATCGCTGATCGCTGAACATTCTTTAAAACATTAACTAATTAATTTTGAAAATTAATTATTATATTATGTGTCAATGATGATTACTGGGCTAGTATTGGTATTGAAAGAGATAGATCCTGTAGCTGTTTTTACATTTCCAATAACTAGCATGTAAGTTGAGGAATTTTTGAATTTGAAAAATAAACTTTAAATACTTAAATTTTACACTAAAACAGTAGGCGGAAGATAACAGTTTTGTTATGGAACTGCCATAATCAGTGTCTGGTATTCAAGATTTGCCAGTTTAATTTGGCAACAATTTCATTAAATTGTAGAATTAGTGACGAGTAACATCTCAGGCGTTACTCTGAAAGTATAGTTCGAGTGAATTTGATAGTCAAGATCACAATTACGATTAGCTAATTTCTTTTTAAAATTGATGACTACATTGTTGTTGAAATTCGTATTTATAATACAGTCATTAATAACCATTTGATAATCTAAAACTTTGTATGATATAACTCGTCAATGAATTTCTGATCCATATAGATGAATAAGTCTTCCCAAAGCAAGAACTGAACTGTCAGATTGAATTCACCTTTGTTGTATCGGTGTCTCAAATTTTTTAGGCGTACTGAAAAGTGCGTACAATGGCTGATTTTGTCTATATATTAAGTTGCTTTGAATGCCCATGTATCGGAGCGCTTGTCTTTTTCCCATTAACTTTGGTTTTTGATAATAATTCGTGAAAATCTCCAATCATTGAATCGTCAACCAAATCAGGCGACAATTGCTAAGAAATCAGCAGTCCTTTGCTAATTGCCACTTTAAGCGCAAGTATACTGAGCTTAAAAATTTATCGTCGTTTGATTATTGGTGAATATAGTATAATATTGGCGAAATTCCGCTCAATATATATATGACTTCGAAGTTTTTTTAAGACTCTGCCACCCATCTTCAACCTACTTAACTTACCTTTGAGCTTATATAGCTCATATTCCTATAAATCAGTGTTTGTTTATACAAAAGATTCTCTTATCTGTTATAATTTAAATCTGGTTTAGTGAAGGCCCTTTTACACTTCTATAAAAATGATTCAGTGTATAAATAAAACACAAAAAATTATTATTTTATTATAAATGAATTTTTTTATTAAACCATTCATTTGACAAGCATTTCATTATCGTTACAATATAATTAGACTATTTAATATGTCGCAATATGAACTAATTTCACACAATACAAATGATAAATTATCTATACAAAATATACATTTTGGCAGTTACTTACATATTATTTAAATCGCTAGGTTGTATTCAAATATGTTTTTTTAATAATAATTAAATTAAAGGTTGCAAAATGTTTGTTGTTCAATGTCTAAAAAAACAGAAAAAACTTGTTTTTATAAATGTTTTTTTTATTAGAGCTGCACAGGCACTTATACAATATAAAAAATCATTTTTATGTTCATCCACGGCGTATTCTTCTTTCTTCTCATCTCTCTATTATAAAAAGGCACATTACAAAAAAAAGAAATAAATATTGCAAAGCGAAGACACTTTTGTTTTAGATCACGAGGGGAGTTCATTGCATACGGACAGAACTACACACCTGTGCAAATTCAAATTGTTTGTGCATGTTTTTTTTCATTATTTTTTATTTCTTATAAGTAACTTCATAAGTACACTGTGTGGTTATCAAAATTGATCGCACATTTCAAAATTCTAACAAATTTCGAGCTTTGTTACTTTATTCATAGTTCTCTTTTAATAGGTGCGTATAAAGAAACAAAGCTTTTAGAGAAATTTCTATTTAGCTTTGTTAATTAAAATTATTGTGTTTGTTATATACACACAGAGAGACTCTCTATACAAAGAGAAAAATATATAACTGGTCCTTCGAGTTGGATAATTTAGATATTTTTCCCGTATATGTGCTGTATGCATTTAACAATAAAATTTGTTTATGTAAATCTAAAAAATAAATTAATTAAGAAACAAAGCTAAATTTTTAGATTAAATAAAAAATAGGATATTACCATTATTATGTTAACAATTAAAAAAAATGAAAGTGGAATAGAAATAAAGGAACAAAGCTGGTTTTTTTTAGTAGCAGCTTATTTTTGCAACTTTTATTTTTCAATAGTAGTAAGAGACAACTGTGCGCGTTTTGTAACTAACCATATTATTAGGAATGAAAGTCAGACGAGAAAAAACAAAAAATAAACTTATACAAAAAAAAAATAATAATAAAAAATTAAATATTTATAATAAATACACATTTCAAAATTCAGTCGTCCATTTTCGTTTTGGTAAACAAAAGTTACATAAAAATAAGCTTCACACTTTTTGGTTATGTTTTCAGTAATTAAACGTTATAAGTTTTAAGTTTCGATTGTCATGTGTATTGTGTAATATCTCTAATTTTAGGACTTTATATTGAATTTCTTTTCTTTTCACTGCTTGATTGGCTGTGAATTGACTTTCAGAGGCTTATTAAATCCTAAGTGTGATACATTTTAAGTAGTGATACATTCACCTTTTGTGAACGTAATTTTGAATTTTTCAAATATCAAAAACGCACTGTGTGTCTATGAATATTATTATGCTTAAAGTAATAATGTTATACGAATTAAGTAATTAAGATTTGATAGGGACGATGTCTAAACAGCACTAAATAGAAGCGCTGAGTCTAAATTGATACGAGACCAAAAATCGTTGTTATGGAATTGAATTAGTATCTGAAAACTTTCAATATAAACACTAACCGCCATTTTATAATCTGTAAAAAACGTGAACTTACTATAAACATAACCAAATTACAATAAATTTTTTTTATTAGATAATAAATTTTATCATAGAAACAAACATACTGCGCATGTTTTTTTACTTTTTTTTTCAATACTGTATCAGTTTGTTTTATTTTTTTTGTAAAAATTGTTAATAATTTATTTACATATATACAAAAAATATTTATTCATTCATTGAAAAATTGTAAATCTTATTTGACAAGTAGCGTTGTGTTGTTTTGTAGTAGGTACTAAAAAAATATTTAAATCGATAATCGATAATAAAGTTTTTTTTTATATATTCCTATTGGAAAAAATAATGAACAGGAACAATTCAAAAAAATAAATACAAAAAATAATTAAGAAAAAAAAATACAAATAATCTTTACAAAAAATGAACAAGTCACATTAACATAAAAATTTTCTACCTAAAAATTGTTTTTTTGATTTTAAATTACGAGAAATTTTTTTATTTAATTAATTAATTTTTTATTTTTTTTTTCATTTAATAGAAATAATTACGAAACAAATTGAAATATATTATTAATATAATAATAATTAATTAAATTTTTAATAACTATGTATAATAGTATCACACGTCAACAAACAAAATTAAGTTTGTTTAAGCACAGAGTTTAAGGTCTGAGTCAAAACGAGTTATCACGAGATCATATCAACAGTTCACAATTTATAAATGTTTTTCGTAGTAGTCACTTGTTTATTTAAACTGGCACTCGGCAGTTCATGCGTATGCGTCATGTCAATCATTCAATTGTTTTAAAATCACAAAGCACATAGTTATATATTAATAAAAAAACTCTAAAGTGTCACTTCTTATAAGTTACGTCATCACTAAATATTATAATAACACTATGGTACTCCCATAAGAATTGTCAAATTGTCACTCCCCCCACTGTCTATGGGATGGGTAGTAGTCCGCTGAACGTGTGGTAACACATTCATGTTAATTGCACGTTTTGGGAAATCTTTGTGCGCACACGAATCATCATACGCGATAGTATTTTTGCGTACATCAGCATTTTGTGCTTTGTATAATAATATTTGACTTTTACGATGGGCTGGATTAAATTGTAGATCGTTGCTAGGTCCAGCCACTACCATAGATACACCTTTATTAGATCGACCTTGGCAATCTGTTTCTGATATCATTTCCAACATTTCGGTGCTGGAATCGACAGGCAACATTGCCGACATTGGTCGAACAACACTCACTTTGGCTAGTTGTAAATCTAAACTACCCTGTGAACTACTTGTCTTACCCATGCTGCAAGAACCACTTGGGGAATTTACTACACCTCGTAAACTTCCCATACTACCACCTATACTACTACCTTCTTCTTTTAAAGTATTTGCATACCTTCGTAAATTCTCTTCATTCTGTAGGTTATTTGATTTCTCATCGTCATGATGTCTATGACAACTGTCACCTGTTGATCCTGATAAATTCACACCACTTAAACTTCTGCCACGTCGTCCTTGATGCCAATAAAATACTGCTGCACATATTATTGTGCATATTATTATTAATATTATACAAACAAGTGCAATCGTTGAGCCACTTTTTTCTTCACTAACTGCAAAAGCAGTTTCTACTTTTACTTCAACAATTGAAGTTAATGCTTCTAAGCTTGTTTGTTTTCTACTTATTGCTTCAGCTAATACTTTAATTCCATCTAAAACTGCTTTATTCTCTACTTCTCTTGTATTCGATGACTGTAAAAAATAAAGAAAATAATAATTAGCAAAGAAAATAGAAAAAACAAGTTTTCATAAGACATTTCTATTTAATCTTGTTATATAAAAATTTCTCCACTTACATAGAGAGGTCTATGTATTGAAATTTAAAAAAATCGACAACTAGTCTTTCGAGCGGTATAATTTAGACATTACAGACTTGTAAGAAAACTAAGTTTAAAAATACTTACCAAAGTGACTTCAATAGTGTCGTTAAAGCCAGTTTTTAGGTCACATAATAAAATAAGTACATCTTGCAAGCCTTGTGATGCTTGATGTGCAGCCAATAATTTTCTCATTGAAATACACAATTTTTCTGTTGTAACACCTGTTGGTAATTTATTGCGATCCAAAAGTAAAGTCAATCGTGCACAAGCATTCGATAATGTAGCTTGATTGGGCCAACAGGATTGTGGTGCTGGTAAAGATGGTGGACCAACACGTCGACCACTCTCTAAATTTCTACATTCTCCCCACGGTGTACATGGTGCTGTTAAACAAGATTCTCTTGGCGATGGTACGCAAACCTGTGAAAACAACAAAATTAATAAGATACAAAAATCAAGAAAAGAAAAGAAATTCTAAAGGAAATATTCTTACCTGATTGGATTGACAAATAACAGAACGTCCATTTGGCGTTGATTGTCCTAAACAATTACCAAGACCACACCATACTCGAGTACACTTTACTTTACCTTCCTCACAGATACAGGTATTACAATCATTAAACCATGTTGCATTATTTACTAAATAATTTCCATTCCAAATACAAAACCCAGGGATGTATGGCACATTTTCAACTTGTTCACATCTGGAGCCACTACGCCCTGGAGGACATATGCATTGAAAATCACCAATACCATCCACACAAGTACTGCCATATCCACATGGATTTGATGAACACTCATTAATATTTATACGACAATCCGGACCAGTAAAACCAGGGGCACATTCACATAAGAACCAATTAATACCATCAACACACTTTCCATTATTATAACAAGGTGGTGGATTACAATCATCGATGTCCTTCTCACAATGTTGTCCTTCAAAACCGTCTTTACAGATGCAGGAATAATATTCACCGGTGTTTACGCATGTGCCACCATTTAAACATGGATTAGATTTACATGCCAACACTTTTGCAATGTGACATGAGGTACCTTCCCATTCTGGAGGACAATGACATGTATACGTGTTGCCAAGATCTTGGCAAGTTCCACCATTTCGACATGTATTACGATCGCAGTGGCCATCTTTTAGGGCACATGTTTTTCCTTTCCACCCATCACGACATTCACAAATAAAGTCAGCGATACTGTCTATACAACTTGCATTATTTTGACATGGATTTGAACTGCACTCATTTGTATCTACAAAAAAAGAAAACCGTTTAGTATTGCTTCAAAGAGATTTAAAAAGAAACAGATATGCAACTTTGGAGTTTAATGTTGGAAACTTACTTTTTTCGCAGACCTCTCCTTCCCACCCTTCTTTACACATACATTGAAACGAATTAATTTTATCCACGCAAGTTCCACCATTTTGACAAGGATTCACTTTGCAATCATTGATATCTGGAAGAAGAGAAGAAAAGAGAAATTAATATTCAATTTTAAGATTGGGCTCCCCTAAGATTGAAACGCAAAAAAATTATAAGAGAAACTTACTCTCATGACAATATTTGCCAGTATAACCGGGAACACAAGAACAGCGGAATCCTCCTCCAGGTTGACTAACACAATGGCCATGTTCGCCGCATATATTCGTTGTTGTAATTATATTTCCATTCCCATTCCCGGAAACAGTTGGAACCGTACAGCTATCAACAACTCCTATAAAAAATAATAAATTTATTAATTAGAAATAGCCTAAAATTTGTGTTGATTAATCATCGCATTTTAAATCATCAACTAAGTTAATTTTCATTTTTGTTACTAACCTCCATTGTCACAGGACCCACCATTACAGGATGGGTCTAATATTCTTGGAATACTGCAATTTTTTCCTTGCCACATTTCAGGACAATGGCAATAATAATCTGATTGCGTGGTGAAACAATGCGCACCATTTACACATGGATTTGGTGAACAATGATCATGGTCATCCTGTAATAAAAAATAATTATTTAATGCCTAAAATTATTTAACATTTGAACAAAATTGTAATTATTATGCTAAAGTTTCAAATTTTTTAATTGAGATGACAGTCAAAATTTTAAAAATCCTTGATAGACATATAAGCATTTACTAAATACATTTCTACTATTATTTAAAATTTATTTAAAAAATAAAATATTGTGATTGACTGACAAATTGTAAAAAAATAATAACTAGAAATTAGTAATTGGTCACTATTTAATAAACAAGTTTACCAACACCAAAAATATTTTAATTATAACTTTCGTCTAAATAGTTAGAAGTGTTATTAAACAATCTCTTAAAATCACTCAACATCTAAAGAGTTAGTTATAACTTACAAACAAAAGAAAATCGTTGTTTTAAAAAGTCTTAACGATTAAATTTGACATTTTAATTTGAATTTTTTTTCAATAGAAAATTATATAAAAAAGACTACTGAATCATGAATGTAGGTGTTTGGATTGTTTAAATTGAGTGTTATTTTATACCCCCTTTGCCTCAAAAAAATATACATACCTCACATTGATGACCGGTAAATCCTACTGGACAAATACATCGATAACTATCAACTTGATCAACACATTCGCCTCCATTTTTACAAGGATTACTTTCACAATCATTAATATCCGTATGGCAATCACGTCCTGTTTTTTATAAAAAGAGAAAAAACAACATGAAATAAAATTAAAAACAATTTTTTTTTCAACATTTGATTTACAAATAAAATAAATAAAATGAAAATATTAAACATTATTTATTCTACTTACCAGTATAACCAGCTTGACAAGCGCAATGATAATCGTTAACTAAATCAATACATGTAGCGCCATGTTGGCATTGTCCAACACAATCGTTAATATTGTGATCACAATTCTTTCCTGACCAACCATTTTGGCATTTACATCGATAGTCACCAACTAAATTCGTACAAGATACTGCATTTATACATGGGTTTGTTACACATTCGTCCGCATCTAATTAAAAAATAATAATTTTTTGAGGTTACATATTATCACCTTTAGGGCCAGCGTTCACCATAAGATTTTTTGATCAGAAAATCTGATGTAATTTATACTCTTAACATGTATTTTATATTAGACCCCGCACACGGTAAGAAGTTTACATAAGACATCAGATTTTCTGATCAGAAAATCTTATTTATCATGTGTGCATACATTGATGCTGTCTGAAGTAGCATCAGCATTTCTGATCAGAAAAAATATTTGAAAGTTCATTAGTTGTGGTTCGTTGTACGTATCCGATGGTTTCCGATGATACGCACTTGCTTAAGATTGTTGTCTGAAGTAACACCAGATTTTCTATTGTATTGTATATAGGATTGTCCGATGGTGTGCATTGAGCATGCATCCGATTTTCTGATCAGAAAATCTTATGCTATGTGTTGGCCCTTAGTGCAAAGTTGGTTTTAACTATAAGATACACTTAATCGCACAAAAGTGTAATAATCGCTTTTTTGATTTGGTAAATGACATAAAAAATTTGTGTAAGGAAATTTACTAATATTGTACCTTTTTATGCCATATTCATAGAATTGAAACTCTTATATTTCCTAGATTAAATAATATCATAAATGGAGACTAGAAATATAGGAAAATTATCTATGGTATACAAATAATATTGTTTTGAACTTGTTTCCTACGATTTTTCTTTATTTATCTTTTGGGTAAAGTTGTTTTATATAATGAAGTTGAAAATTTATAATATATTCTTACCTATTTGACAAACACTTCCTTCCCAAGCTGGTGGACATTCACAACGAAATCCATTTTCTTGATCTATACAAGTTCCGCCATTTTGACATGGTGCTGATGCACATTCATCTACATCTAGAATAAAAAAGAATTTTGTTAAAAATAAGGATTAAATAATAAAATAATATTTTTTTATTGTATTTAACGCTAATTTTTAAAACTCCAGAATTATTAGGAAATAAAATTCAGTAATTTTAGTTAAACGAATCATAATAATTAAACGCTTTAATACATCGTTCGATTAGTTACGAACTAGAAATAACCAATAACTTGTGTTCAACAAATTTAAGTATGTGCTATACAGAATTTCTGAGTCTGATAAGAGTCAATCAATCTAATAGATTTGATGTATGTAACCTAAAATAAACAACCAAATACATAAACTTCATTTCAAAATAATGGAACTTTTTAATTAATTATTGTATTAGAATAAAGAGGCCGTTAATAAATAAGGTCAAATAGCGATTTTTAAAACAAAAAATTAAAATATTAATTTTTATAAATAAATAAAAATGGTAGTGTTTCATTTATTTAAAAAACTCAACTCATGACTATAATAATATTATGGATACATATAATAAACATATAGAGTTTGAAGATTTACCATCTTTCTACCCAAGACCTGTTATTTTCTCAGAGTTTATATTAATTGGATTTTTTCATAGGTTAATAAGGTATCTTTTAAGCGTTTCTGTGCATAGCTATACATACATATATAATATATTATTATTATTATTATTAATCAGTAGCGTAACTATATACTTATTAAAAAAATAACCTAGAGAACAGTTTCTGTATTTAATTAAAGTGTGCGAAACTCGAGTTACGCTTTCTGTTAATGAAATTTTGTTGAGAATAGCTCAAATATTAAGGACCGGTTATCGTTGAATGAATTTTCAACAAAAAAAATTTTTTTAGTATCCCCCTCCTTTTCAAAACACGCCATTTTTAAATATGGTTTACTCCCCTTCTACAGAAGGTTTTTAAATTGCTTTTACTATTCAAAAAAATAAAATTTTTTTACGATACAATCTTACCTACATACTTGTTGAAAATAATACAAGCTTGTAAGCAATATATGAAGTAATGTTTATAGAGAATAATATTTAAGATTAAATTCGTATAGGTCGGTCATAGTTATATTATCAATCTGTATATTAATCTGATTAAATAAAAAGTGCAGTAAAAAACTTTAAGATTAAAAGGTAACGCCACTGATACTTTAAAAACTATTTTGTGTATGTTATATAGGAAGATAATATGAAATTAATAATTGACTGTGTTGGGATATTTGTGTAATATTATTAATACGATCAACTTCTATACAGAAGATGATGATATAGTTTTTTTTTTTTTATTAAGAAAAAAAAACTCAGCCTCTTCAGTGGCTTAATCTTATTTTTAAGTGGCTTACATGTGTATACATATATACACAAAAATGGCCATTATTTTTAACATAATCTGTTTTCAATTTTAAAACATAAGTAAAATTTGAAAAAAGTTATAAAATTTTTTATTCTGATCAAATTTGGGAAAACTGTGAAAAAGACTTTATATTAAATGTTAAGAAAAGCCAAGTTGATAAATTGGATCTTCATACATTTCGCAAAAAATTATTTTTTTGATAGCAAAAAAATTCTAGTTTTTTTTTTCAGCTACCAATATATAAACAGAAGAAACCTACCCACTCGATAGATAAAAAAAAAATTAAATTTTAAATAAATAATTCATTTTTTACCTACAATATTAGACAATAATTTTAGGTCAAATCAATTTTGACGTGTTTTTTTCAAAAAAAAAAAAAAATAGTTTCAATAAATAATTGTAACGAATGAATTATTAAACAACAAAAATTCCGAACTTTAAAAAAAAAACCTGACTGATGTTGGTATTTTATAGAAATAGAAAAAGGTTAAAGGTGAATATAATAGTTTTTTTTTTTCAATCGGTGTATCAACTAATCGTAATTAACTGAAAACGTATAATGTAATATATATATATATATATATATATATATATATATATATATATATATATATATATATATATATATATATATATATATATATATATATATATATATATATATATATATATATATATATATATATATATATATATATATATAAAAGTAATAATCGGTAAGGTATTTTATCTTAAGTTAAGTTAGCTGAAGTTAGCTAAGAACTAGTTGGGAATCTATATAAAAAGAAGCCAAGTCGCATCTATAAACATTTATTATTACTATTAAATGAAATTACAGTGTGTTTTATATGTAAGCAGCCAAAAATATTTATGCAATCCATTCAGTTGGAACTATTTTTAATTGTGTAAATAGTAAAAAACGAATGAATCTTATAGAAACGTGAATATTTTATTTTTACGTTCAATATAAATTCTAAGACTTGCTTCACAGATTAAAATTACAATTAACTTATAAACTTAATTTTTCTATGAATTTGATTTCAGTTCAGGTCCCTTGTAAGTAAATTGAGTAAAAAGCACTTTTCGTAAATCAATAAATTGACAAATTTATACCAAAATATAATAAAATTTGGGATAAATAATTTGTAAAAACAGAGTGCAAAACTTTGTATTCTGTTACTTTTAATGAAATTTCGCTCTATGGTTTAGTATTCAAATTGTATTATATTTAGATAATTACTATTACGAGTTATAGTTACGCGAAAATTGCTTATTTTATGAAATTTATCCAAGTTATTTTAACTAAGCTATGATATTGTAGAATCATACAGTTATAGATATCTGAAAAACATCGGTCAATACAAAATCCTTGATATACCTTTTAACATAGAGCATAAAATTAAATAAAAACTTGAAATTATTTACTTTTGGATTTATTGCAAGTTGATACATAATTAACATGGATTATTTAGCAAAAAGAATCAATGTTTCACGGAAATTTAGAAGTCAAAATAAGAAAATAAGATGTAATTAAAAAATATAATATTCAATTTTGAAATAAAATTACGATGAAATCCCTATCTAAATAGACGAAATAGTTTTCTCTATATGATGAAATCCCTATGTAGACTAGATAGACGAAATAGTTTTATGTTATGGTAAGAGTTTTATATTCTCAGAGTTAAAATAATAGATATTTATAAAAGAATCATGATGTACATTGAATTGAAGCCAGGCTTAGCCAAACCAAGCTAGGATAGGCAGGCAGTAGTAGACGAACTGGGTTGAACACAAACTAACAAACCTACAAATCGCTATAAATAATTGTGGGTTATGTCTATCAATTGTGTGTTGAATGTAAATGATGGTTTTTTTTTGTAATTTTTTATGTCGATTTATACAGAAAAAAACCTTTTATTTCTATAGCCAACAAATTATGTATCTATCTTGTTATCTTTGTTCTATTATTATAATAACCAATACGCAATTGTAAAATTATAATTTTATATATATATATATATATATATATATATATATATATATATATATATATATATATATATATATATATATATATATATATATATATATATATATATATATATATATATATATATATATATATATATATATATATTTATCTTTGCAATAATCTCATTTTTATAACAAATAATTAAGCGAAGGGAGTTATCTTAATTAATTTTTTTTTTAAATTTACTAACGATTGCTCTCTGGTTTGGTAATAATCGTAAATTTTGATTGGCCTTAATCTTCTATTTATATCAGAAATAATAGTTAAAATTTAAATTAAGGGTGGCATAGCAGTTTTCCTTAGACGAACGAACAAATCAAAAAATAAACGAGATAAAAACTAACGGAGTTCATAGTTTAAATATCCTACATGTACTAATATTTGAACACATTATAATTATTAGCATTGGTTATGTATAGGCAGAGTGGAATTACGTGATTGTGTAAACTACTTTACTAAAATTTAGTTACTTTTTAAGTTTACAAATTTTAAACTAAAAGCGAAAAAGCTATTTTATGTTTTGAGACGCATATCAGACATAAAATGTGAAAAATTCGTGAATGAGCAAAATCGATCTATTGGATCCAATGGATCCATGACCCAATCTTTAAACCATAAGTGAAATATACCAACCCAAAAAATATTAGCAACATACATAATTATTATTCATGTATTTATAACTGTATGGACTGCACATTTAGGCTATTCCATGAATGCCAATCATTAAAAATAATTAAAGCATTGTAGTTGAACCATACATCGAGTACCTAAATCTGTTAGTTGTTATTTTCCCTTAGTTTTTTATTTTTAGTAAAATTACTGCTGATTTAAATAATGTTAATTAATATGTAATAAATGAATGCATCTTTGAATATCCAAATATAAAAATATTTTTGGAATAAAATAAAATTGGTTCAATAAACGGAACATGTACATGACATGTATCGCGTTCATAAGAATATTTTTTTAATTATGCAAATTGACAAAAATATTTTTGATGATAAAAAACATTTTAATGAACACACGACAACTACTAAGTATTATTTTTAAGATATAATTTAGTGACAAATTACCAATTTGACAGGTGATACCAGTCCAACCTGGTGGACAGGTGCACGTAAATTGTCCACCAACAGCAGTGCCAGTGGCCGCAGTTTCATGACACGTGCCACCATGTTGACATGGTGCGGTTGCACAAGGATTATCCACTATTTCACAATTAACACCTGAAAAACCTTCAGGACATGTACATAGATATGAATCTGGTGCGGTATTCGAACAGGTCCCTTCATTTTGACATGGTTCATGTGTTCCACAATAATTTAGATCTGTAAAATAAAATAAAAACAATTAAGTATTTATATTTATTATAATTACCAATCTTTAAACATACAATATTAAAAACAAAACATTTTTGGCTTCTTGAATTACGATTTCCGTGAAAAAATATCGATTTCAAATTTATATTATAAAAATGTGTTTTTACATAAAAAAAAAAACATACACCTGTACTCTTTATTTTGACCAACATTAAAATTGAAATGTTATTTTGAAAAATACAGGTTGTTTAGGATGAAACTAATCAGAATTAAAATTTTATTATCAAAATTATACAGAGTACTTGTGGTTGGTTATTCGATAGTAGACTTGAAATAGAAAGGGGTGGTATTTCAAGTTGATTGACTTTTTGAAATGGGTAGGAGGTGTGTTCTTGAAAATATGTGATTTTCTAGGTATATTAGTAGCATTCATATATATTAGTTTCTCAATTATATATGAATGTTACCAGTGCCCTACTGGAATCTATCAAAAAGTTGTTAAAATATTACAGCTTGGACTATAGTAAAATCATTGATTAATGAGATAAATAAAAGGGGATACCAGATAAGGTTTCAATTTTAGAAAGATAGACTTTCGCACAAAATTCGAACAAATCAAAGATAATTAATAAATAAATTTATCCATTCCAAATTTGTTACCATTTTTTGTAATATAATTTAATCTATTTAACTGTCTTAAAAATTTAAATACTCAAAGATCATACTATATAGTATAAATGTTTTGAATAGTTGATTGAACCCTTTTTTGAATAAATGAGCGTAAAGGCGTGATTCATTTTTATTAAATTCAAAAAATTAAAATGCAAGGTGCACTTTTTCACAAACATATATATATCATTAATTAACCGATGCATTAAAAAGTATTCAAAAGAAAAAAAAAATTACAAATCCAGTTTTTTTTTTTGGAAAAATATTTAATATCAATAGGATGCTAACAATTGTAGTGTTTATTATTTTTACACAGGTCAGACCAATAGCTATCTGACTAATCAATTTATTAGTATAATAATTATTAGTATAATGAATTTGCTTAAACATACAGTAAATTTGAGTAAAATTTATTTTTACAACTTCAAGCAATATTCTATAATAATTTTATAAATTGTAAAAAATTGTATTGTCTATAAATGTGATTTTATTTACATTTTATTAGTATTAACTGAGAAGTACCAAATTTTAGATTTTCTTTTCTTGTGATCAACACAAATATATATGACCTCAGAGAGAAGCACACGCACATTTTTTGGATGCAAACATTACAGAAACTTTAAATAATTTAGATTTTTATAAATGTACAATTTCAATTTACAAGGTGAAATGAAAAAAACTTTCTATTAGTAAAATAAAAAACTCAAGGTTACTTTTAGTATTTTACTATTAATACATAATCACATAAATTGCAATTAAAATAACCCTTTTTCTAATATTATTCAGATCAATTGTATATGTGAATACATTGTTAAGGGTGCTTTTTTTAAAGGGTAGTTTTTTATAACGTGAATATTTACAGATGGTCAATAATAATATTAAAATTAGTGCATTCATCTGTAACGATCGCTATTTTAATGTTTATTATGTTTATTTTTTTACATATATAATCCCACTTACAAAACATCCCCCATGTAATTGATAAAAAAATAACCCTCACGCATATACAGAGTATCATCAGTATCATTTATATCTATGTATAAATATATTTAATTTTTTTATTTGAATAAAGTTATCAATGTTTTGTAGTGACTTTGAAGTATGCATTTGGGGATAGTTTTTTAGTAAATTAATGTATTCATATGCACTTGGCAATTTGTGAATTATTGTGTATACAGAAAGAAAGCTTTGTAACAAATGAAATGATTAAATATTTGGGATCTGATGATACTTTAACAAGTGTTCCTTTAGGTTCAAGGGTGTAATGCGGTTTGGATGATGAATTATGTGGATTTTTATAGCTTTAATGGCTTTGAAATTGGCTAACACATTCTAAAAAGTGGGTGGTAAACCATTATTCAAAATATTATATTAAAATTTAAATTTAGTTTTTGTTTGGACTTTTTGACACTCATTAATATTTAAATAAAATAACATTAATGTGCCAAACTACATGGGCCAAATCAAAAACTTAATTAAAAAAAGAATTTACCAACATAAATATTATCTAAAAAAATGGGAATAAACACACATGTTTACAACAGCACAGCATTCAAAATGATCGCTGTTTTATATTTAACAATATTCAAATTGTAGACAAAGAACAAAATTATTATAAAAGAATTATTTCTGACACTTTTTCGAAAATGTACAAACAATTGCTACAATTAGATACAGATAACCTACTAAATGATTATAAAATCTTTTTGGCAAAATCAAACCAATTGTGCTTTTCGAAACTAAATATTCAATTCAAAAAGTTCGTAACAAACTGTGAAAAAGTCCAAAAAAAAAAAAAAAAAAAAACTAAATAATTATCAAATATTCAAAACACAAAAATAAAATAAAATAATATCAAAAGTTACAGAAAATGATATATATGTATAAAACATTTCAATACTAAAAATAGATGAAATATGATTGACTTTTAAAACAATTGATCATTTAAATATGGATGTGTTTATTATAACTGAAATGATCATAAAATCAAAAAAATTATTATTCATTTGATAATTAATTTTTCTGACTAACCAATTACAATGTTCGATTATAGATAAAATCGATTCACTTAAAATGTTCATAGTTTTTATTGTAAATTTTCACTAATTCTTTTAACGTTTTTTTTTTTTTTTATTTTTTTTAATATTTTTTATTTTTTTTAATTCAATAACTTTTTAAGAATATTTATTTAAATATAGAGTTTTGAATTCTTGTAGTTTTGAAAATAATAAACACAAAAATTATTTTATTAAAAAAATAATAATAATAAATACATAAATATTTTAATTGATAAGAAACTAAAATCAATATTCCGTTTATTTATATTATTAAAAATAAAAAATCATAAAAATTGTTCTTACTTATATCGTAAGAATTTTATATTATAAAAATTATTAAGATTTTTTATTTAAAAATAAATATTTAATTTCTATACATTTAATATGGGAGCCACACATCAAATTCATAATCAATTATTGATTGCCTAATTGTATAATAGTTGTAAATTTTTAGGCAGCCAAATCCATCGCTTTTTTTCGTACCCCAAAAATAATTATCTGAACTTTTTAAAGTTTATTTGAATCTCAATAGTTTAAATGATACAAATGTAACAGCAGAACACTACGTAAATGAAAATCAAGACTGGCTATAGGATTACTAAGCATATAATATTGATTTCTATTCCAATACTTAATATTAAAAATGATTAATTTATTATATTCAAATTATAATCATTGTCTATTAACAAATTAATTTGAACTGAAAAGACATTTTTTCTTTTATAATTTTTAAATATTATTTACATAATAAAAAACTTTTATTGATCAAACAAATCAATTTTCTTGGTTAATATGAACAATTATTGAATAAAATAAAATTATTATTGAAAAAAAATTCGTTGAGATTACGTAACTCTTTAAACATAAATGGGATATGTTTTACATAATCAGGATACCCGACACAAAATATTAGATTAATGGACGAAATTTTTTGTTCTCATCAAGAACGAATTAAATGTCACGAATAATTTTGATAAACATTATTTTCCAGAATAATTAATTGGTTTTTTAATTTACATACAGAAAAATTTTAAGGATTAGTTAATTAAACGTTTTTTGTTTCCAAGAAAAAAGGTAAAAATTCAAAAAATTTTAAAAGCGTTTTTGATCATTTTAAATGTATGTTTAACAAAAGGTATAACAAAGACAATAAAATTAATTGAACATTTCATTCTTTGAAACGAAAAATATTCCTTTTCATTTAAAATATTGATATATTTTTAAAAATAACTCTCAACGAAGAAGAGTGGTATGACAAAAAAAAAATAAATAAATAAAATAAAAGAGACCACAAACGAAAAATATTTAAAACAAATTTAATTGCCTAATAATTTACGTAGACAAATACAACTAAAGAACAAAAAAAAAAAAAAAAAAACAACAACAACAAAACACTGAAAGAAGACTGTTAATACACTGTACCTTGATCACAAAGAATGCCGCCCCAATTTGTGTCGCAAATACATTGCCATGATGTACCATTGCAGTAACCATGTTTGCAGCCAGGATACGGTGTACATTGATCACAAAATTCACCACGCCATCCTTGACGACATCTGTAAATAAAAAAAAAATAAAAATAAATATCATACAAATATTTTATATAATTAGTTTTGAAAATTCAAACTAATTTCTGTGTTTTTTGTTTTAAACATGTTGAAATAAATTTTTAACTAATTAATTGATTATTTATTTTTTTGAATCAAAATTTAATGAGCTTATATGTACACAACACGATAGACATATGTGTATTTTAATTGAAAAACATTTCATAGACTTACTAAATATTCGATGTTTTATATTTAAAAGTCAAGATATAGGACTCAACGAAAATTTTTGATTTGTTTACGGCCGGGACTCGAACAGGCTATATGTTCATATGTCAATGTATCCAAACGCTTAATGTGTTGAATATCTTAGCTATCTCGACCATCATATTGATATTTTTATAAGTACAAAACTGAATTAATTCAATTTTGTTTAGATTTTCAACATGCATGAACTGTTTGAATTTCAATGTTAATTATTAGTAAAGATACATAAACAGTATTCATTTGACATATTATTCTAGTATACTAATTAACATGTCTATAGAGTACTTACGAATAACAAATTATAATAATACAAATTTTTACAGTTAAAACATTTTTTTTTTTCATTTCATGTAAAAATTATTAATTCTTTTTTACTACTTCTTTACAATGAATAAACAATAATCAAAGTAATACACACACTTCTTCGATTGTGTTTAAAAACTCAGCCATGTTTTACGCATAAATTTTGTATATAAGAAATATTCTCACATTGATGAAAGACATTACAAAAACTTTAATGTCAATGTTAGGTAGTACAATACATTGTATGTAGAGAGGTTTATTGTTTTACATTTTAAAGAAGAGAAGAAAAAGATTTATTTTTCTTGAAATATGACTATTGTTGTCTTTTTTTCGTAAAATATATGTAAAAAATTTACATGTATTCATTATTAAAACAATAATTATTATTTATACATTTTAATTTTTTAATTTATTTAATCAGTGTATGTTATGAACACAGAGGTGTACTGAAATTCTAAAGTTTAACTATGTTCACTAAAAATTCAACAATTGTTTGGTTTTACAATTGGTTTGGAAAAAAAATGGTTTCGATAGTTTTACACTGGCCTTACGAAATACGTTTTACACTGGTTTTACAATCTTTATTTTGCATAAATGCATCAAAATTTTATGAACCACCGGAAGTTTGATTGAAGCGTAATATAAGCATATGACAATGCGTGATACGCATATTCAAGATGCATATCACCTCAACATTTTGTTTACAAATGAAATTTATATTTAATATAAAGATAAAAATATTCTATTTATGATAATTATAATCGTAAATACTTTTATTCATGTCCACTCTACTAATTAAGACAAGAAAATACACCAAAATAAAGTTTTAAAAACATTATAATATATGTATTATATAAGAATGTGTATATATATATATATATATATATATATATATATATTCAATTCTTCATAAATTAAATTAGGGATAAGATTTACATAAAATTATAATTAATATAATTATAATTTGTTATTTTTTGACGAAGGAAGTCATAATTTTTGTATATAACAATTATTATTTTATTAAATAGAATATTATTTTTATTTTTGGAGAATTCATTGTTTTATTTCTCCGGTGATATCTTATCTCTAAATCCTTTAATTATAATACTACTACTAGTATAATTAATTACTATCCAGTAATTAATTACATACTGTGTAAATTTATAATATACATACGGTGCAAATACTTCAATATTTATCACATATATATTTATTTTACTCAACTCAACTCCTACAATTAATTTACAGAATACTCCGGAAAATAGTATAAACAACTATTTACACAGTTTGGGAAAACAGTTGTAAACACAGTTATTGTTTATTATTATTATTATTTTGATCTGTATTTTAACCCCTTTATATATTTGTATCTATTGCAAGAATTTATCTAATGATATGTACTTAACGTAATATGAAATGTAATTTTCAATGATGAAAGTCAAAGGAAGATCATAAATTTTGTTATCTTGAGTTTAGGTTTGTAGTCTTAAATTTTTAAGTTTTAACAAATCTTGAGAATTCGCTTGTGAAATGTAGACTAAAAATTATAAAATAATTTTAATTGTATTATAAAATTTTAAATTAAAAAGTGTTGGGAGCTTAATTTCGATATCTATCAAAGAGAGTATTATATGAACGCACAAAGTAATTAGAAAATTAAATTAAATTTGTACTTTTTAGTCTACAGACTAAGAAAGAACGTTTTCTTCGTTATTATGATTAAACGCACACTATTGTGTATAATATTTAAAAACGTATTTTACTTTCGTAAGCGTATTGCACTTTCAATATTGGCTTGGTATTCTTGATATTTCGATTATTCAGTTCTAAAAGCATAAAGTTTCTCAAAAGTATCTCGCAGAATACATGAGAGATTCATGTTAAGATTTCAGCGCACTTAATTATTTTAATATATTATACACGACACAGTGTATAATATATTATATATTATAAATTAATATATTATAAAACACTCCATCTATACTAAATTATATGTCTATGATATGCAATTGCTGTGTATTTCTAAATAGTTATTATTTTTATCGGTAGTAAGTCTTTCTTAACATGATCCAATAACTTGCATTACATGTTTTATGTTTAATCTAAAGTATACAATAATATTTTTAAGCACTCTGTATACATAAGTTTTACACTCATACTGTAATATAGAATTGATTCGTACAAAGTTAAGTCGCTTCATTTTTCTAGTTCTTGAATGAATTCAGTTAATATGATGGGAGCTATTTATTTCCTACTATGTAAGTAATCTGAATGTAAATTATTTTGTGTTTTTAACTTAGTAACAAAAAACAAAACCATAGGCGTAACATTTCATTTAATCTGGCAAAATAGTTATTTTAAATACAATTTACTATGCTTTTGTTAAAAAAAATTAAAATAGAAGAATAACAGCAGCACTATAAGCATGAGACGACTATGTTTTCGTATAATTATTTATAATTTTAAAATACTTATGAATATTTAAAATTTCCGCGTCTTATTTTTTTCTTACTGCTATCTATAAATAATGGAATATGTAAGTAGGTATATATATATATAGATTGTTGTAAATTGTAATACATATTGTATGAACGGTGTGGTATGGTATTGAACGTATTGAACTAGGCCTAAATACAAAACATAACCATAACATCATAGTCATATTACAATATATTTCATTAGCATTTTCAGTTTATATTCAAAGGTTTTTTATGTTTGGTAGTTCGTATATTCATTTTGAGAGTTTTACTCTTTTTTTAGTATCCATTATATATGCATGTATACAATTTATTTCCACAGCAATTAAGATATGTTGTCTAATCATTTGCATATAGAAGTTGTAATACAGAGTGAATAGAAAAGAATGTATAACTACAATTATTTAAAATCAGTCGGTACTGACCAATATATAAATTTTACTGAGAAAATATTAGTTATTTCAGACACAAAAATGTCTTGTTTTATTGAAAATTTGGTTGGTATAATAGAATTCCCGGGTCCGAATCCAGGTAGTAGTAAATTTAATTAATCAATAATTTTAAATGAAAATTTTAAATCAATAATTTTTTTCCTTATGTTAACTAAGCTTATAGCGTTTAAAAATACATATAGGTTATCAATTTGTTGAATATACTGCCCGACCTTACACTTTCACAAAATTGAAGTCAATTTTTGGTCAGTTTCAGTTTGCAATTTTCTTTTTATGATTTTGAGTTATTATTATAACAAGTATTAACAGGCAAACAAAATAGAAAAAACAGGTTAAGCAAATTTTTAACGCCAAGGACTTTCTATTCTTGATTCATTTTAAATTATTAAATTAAAAAATGAATATTATAGTTTTCTCATAATAAAAATGAAATCTCATTAAACATTAAGTTTGTTGAGTCGTTGTTGATAATAATTGTTAGTTTCACCTCCCACCTTACTGATTGACTGCACTCATTACATTGCATCTATCTAACTCTCATGCAAGTAAGATTGTATTGCATTCATTATTAACTTTGCCACAACAATGTAAAGTTTATTTTACAACACTGTTATTTAATAATTATATTAATTATTACTTTAGTTGCATATCTATATGCATGTACCTACATAGGAAGATCTGATATATGAATTATAATAAAAATAATAATATTAATATTATTATTATTATTATTATTATTATTATTATTATTATTTTAATTATTATAATTGTTGACAACACACACACACAAATACAAACATAGATATAAAAAAAGTAAGTAATATAGTTTTCATTCTAAACTATTATAATAAAATGACTAATTATACATGACAAGTGTTATTTCAATGTCATATCTGTTGATAAAAGTACATTTATATATCTATCTTTACATTGTTCACTGTAACATAAAGCTGTGTTCACATTCATCAAGTAGCACTCAGTAGCAAATCTTAACTTAACGTGCCTGAACAGGAACATTTAACTGAAGTGTTTAGTTAAGCAGTTTAGTAATTAAATTAGTTAAGTAGTTTAGAATTTAGTTGAAAAATGTAATCCAAATAGAATATATATATATATATATATATATATATATATATATATATATATATATATATATATATATATATATATATATATATATATATATATATATATATATATATATATATATATATATATATATATATTATTTGTTATAAACATATTTATAATAAATATACTCAAATAATAATCTCATAATCCAGGAAATAAATTTAATACCAATAAATATTTCTGTTAAACAAATTACTAGTTATTATAAATGTTAATAAACGCAAACTTATAATAGATATATATGTTTAGTATTTTTATAAATTACTCATTCAAAATTATTAAATATAAAGTCAAGAAATAAGTACATATAACTTATTTATAGATTTTTATTGGCAGTTTGAAAACTATTCGAGAACTTAATATTTGATAATTAAACATTGGTAGTTAGGATTGGCGTATCTATAACGCTATAAGTATTATATTTTCTTTCAAACAATTAGTACTTCATATTTTATTCACTTTACGTAAATATTAAATAAAAAAAATGGAGATAAATTTAAAAAGTAATGTTTTATTTAAATATTCCATTGAATAAATTTTATACATAAAGTTTTCAAATAAAACAATACAGAATGTATGTTATCATTACCGCCTGTTGTTTGTATACATTTTTTGGAAGATAATAAAATAATTATAAATAAAATTTTCCAATAAAACGGTTTTAAAATTTTTAGTCCTTTAAAATGAAAACTTAAAAACCTAATAAAAAGTTCAAATATGGAAAAAAATAATTTTTATGGAGAAGTGGCATTATTAAACACATTGCATAAAGATTTTATAGACATATCCTCTGCACAAAATTGACAACAAATTTTTAAGAAGATTAATTCTGACAATTTTTGTCATTTTAACATTCTCAAAATTGTTTTTTCTGTTTCAATTGGGAAAAAAAACCAAATGTAACCGAATTTGATATGTTTTATTTATTGGATTTAATTTCCACAATTTAATTAGTTTGAAAATGAATTACTATTTTTATTTCTCATAGAGCCGTGTAGGATATAACAAAATGTTAATTATACTTGGAATATTTTAGAAATTCTTTGTATAGTTATATGTATTATTATATACAAATAGTGGAGCGCCGTAAGGTTTATACCTCGGAATCCAGGGCCAGTAAATAAATCTTTTTATAAACTATGGCAATGTGTTTTTAATAGCATATAGAAAAATGTTAAAAAAAATATTTTGTCCGATCTTAATTTTTTAATAATTATTATAAATAATTATTATTTTTTTGGAGTTTTCCTTAAGTTATATTAGTGTAAAATTAGATTTTAAAAAGAAGAACTATTACAAACTTCATGTTGGGTCTCAAGGGACTGCAGGTATAACGATGAAGGGTGGGGAGGGGAATAGAGGGGGCAACAGCAGCTGTTGGGTGTTGTTAACGCGGGCCCTAGCAGAATAGTACACGTGACAACTTACTAGGCTTCATATGTAGTTGTTGTTTGCTTCGAAAAAAAAAAAAAGAAAATAATTAAAAAATAAATATATTATTGTGGAGTGAGTGTGATAAAAGTTAATTACTGAGTTTTACAAACTTTGAAAATAGTGGCATAAAATAGTGAATATTCCGATTTTTTCACATTTTTGTTTAAAAAAAAAAAATTTCCAATCCTTACATCTGAAATTTTAATTAATTGTGATATAAAGGTTAGTTATTGATATTAGTAATATTTGTTGTTACAGCCTCGTATCAAAATGGGTGAACCATGCAATAGTGATAATATAAATAATGATTGCCTCATTTGTGACAAAATTGGATGTAGCTCTGAATTAAGCTCTGAGCTAAGAGATATTATAAAAGTCACTAGAGGAATACCAACACTGAAAGCTGCTTCTGTGGAAAGAGGGGATGGACTTTCTCAGTATTTAAATACTTGCGAATTTGTTTACGTGCATTCAGTATGCAGACAAAAATATATCAATAAAGGATGTATTAATGCTTATTTAAAAAAAAAGAACACCACATCAACATGTTCTCCACCTAAAAAAAAACTGCGAACGGCTACTTCTATTGATTTTGATTGGAGAAATAAGTGCTTTTTATGTGAAAAAGAAGCGGATGAAATGAAGGAAAGAAGAAAGTCCAAATCGGTAAGACAGCAAATCAGCTACGTAACTACTTCTGAGTTCAAGCAAACTATTTTAAATTTGGTAAGCGAAGAGAAAAGCGAATATTGTCGCAATATCCATAAAAAAATTGTAGGTGTGTTAGATCTAGTAGCTCAGGACGCTAAGTATCACGCGGATTGTTATATGCGTTTGAAAACTACCGTAAAACAGACCCAGAGAGATAAAAAAATTCATCCAGTCACAATACAAGTAGATGCAGCAATGGAGCAGATTTTCAAATATATTGAAGAAAATGATGACTGCCAGTTTTCACTGGCAGAATTAAAAAGTATTGTGACAATTGATCATATTCCTGATGATAAAACGATAAAAAAGAGGTTAATGAACCATTATGAGGATAATATTGTATTCTCCAGTAAATTTGGATCTAATACAATCATATGTTTTAAAAAACAACAATATGAAATATTGTCCGATAACTGGTACAGTCAGAGGTCAAAAGATGATGAAGAAGAAGAATATCGTATTTTGAAGGCTGCTGGTGAAATTTTACGACGACACATTCGGACGCAGGTTTATGATAATAAAATGTATCCGGCTAGTGATAAAATGTTTAACCATGTTCATGAGACAATACCAAAATCTCTGTCATTTTTGTTATCAGAAATAATTTTAAATGACAAAAGAGGTAAACCAGAGTTTATAAATCATTATCAAACGAAATGCGCCTCAATAGCTCATGCGATAATATCTGCAGTAAGGCCTCGTTCATTTATATCACCACTGCATGTGGCTTTAGCTGTTACTCTTCATAGAAAATTTGGCTCCAAAAAAATAATAGAAATATGTAACGCTTTAGGCTTTTGCGGATCATACAAAGAAGCAATAATTTATGAAGCTTCTGCAACATTCACAAGTCCTGTGAAAATAAAAGCAGGTACTTTTGTACAATTTGTGCACGATAACGCAGATTTTAACGTCAACACACTAGACGGCAAAGATACTTTTCATAATTTGGGTTCGATTGAAATTGTAACTCCGAGCGATCAAATAGAAACCAGGGAACCAATTAAACGTTTAGATAAGATTCCAACAGAGACAACTATTTCTGATCAAGCTCATGTACCTCTTCAAATATATCCGGCTGCTGCTGGTGAAGGATTGAAAAAACTTCAAATAAAAATTTCGGAGCAAGAGCCCAATTTAACCCCCACAGTTTTTTCAAAATTGAACATTCTCTGGATGTATCTAAAATTCAAAACCAATAATGACTTCCCCGGATGGAACGGATTCATGAATTTGTTAACAAGTACACATGATTTTGATACTTCGTCAATAATATTCTTACCATTCATTAATGCATCTCCAAGTGATTATAACACTTTGTATACGGCGATGAAAACATCAGTAGACAATGCAAAATCATTAAATATGAAGACATGTATCGTAACATTTGATCAACCTCTGTATATAAAATCGCGCGATATAACTTCAGCTGTATGTTTATCAGATGAGATGTTTACTGTTGTCCGATTGGGCTCTTTTCATACGCTAATGTCCTATATGGGATCTATTGGTTATATAATGGCTGGAAGTGGAATTAAAGAAGCCCTCTCTACGGTTTATGCCGAAAATTCAATCGATCATATCATGTCTGGACGTGCATATGCTAGAGCGGTACGTGCACATATACTTCTGCAGCTAGCTTTATCTAGATTAATTTTCGATGATCTATTAAAAAATAATTCGGAATTCCAAACTTTAATTGCTGATGAGACGAATGCTAATATTTTTGAAATGTTTAATTACACGGAAATAACGGAAAATATTGGATTTCAAAGTTTAAATGAAATTGTTGAAAAAAAATTACATGATATAGAGAGTAAAAATCAAACGTCCAGATTATGGATCAGCTATTTTCGAATGGTATCAGTGCTAAAAGATTTTATTGCAGCTGAGCGTATGGGTGATTGGAATCTGCATTTACAAACTATTGAGAGGATGATCCCATACTTCCATGCATCAGGACATTTTCCGTATGCAAAGTCCGCGCAACTGTACTTGCAAGACATGCAGGAATTATCTATCCAAATGGACCCAGAAGAGTTTCAAAAATTCACAGAGGGTTATTTTACTGCTAGACGTTCCGATGTATTTTTTTCTGGAATTTCCACGGATCAAACCATAGAACAAACATTAATGAAATCTATGAGTGTTGAAGGCGGACCTTTTAAACGTGGTGTAACGAAAAGTATTGTCTATAAATGGATAAAAGGTGTTATTTTTTCAAAAGATATAATAGAAGGTATAGAGGAATTTTGTAATATATCTTTTAAAAAAAGTTATCAACACGCTGATTCAACCGATGCACGAATCAAAAGGGACGACATTGACGTGAAAAAATTGGAAGAATATTTTATTCAACATCCTCCATTCCCTGATGTTGGTGTCATTATGTCTATTGCAACTGGAATAACTGGGCAAGAAAACGTGAATTGCTACGCAGCTTTTGAGCAAGGTCTAAAAATAATGAAGAAAATTAATGGAATAAATTTCAAAGAAGTTAAGTTATCAAGAAAAGACAAGATCATTCCTTTGTTGGCATCCACTAGCAAAATCAAAGTGAATGATGATATTATTCCAATTGATCCGCTATTATTATTTCAGCGTATATGCGTATTAAAAAAATCTGATGAAGAACTAAAAAACTACTTGACTTATGAATTAGCTCCTTATCCTCTTGCTCTCTTTGAAGATGGTGAAATACGAAAAACAACAAAATCTACATTTTATGACATATTCCCAGAAGTGTCAGTGGATGTGAACGATGTACGAAAATTTTCCTACGTCATTGATGGAGGGATGTTATTACATCGTTGCAAGTGGCAATTAGATGAAAATTTCGGTACAATTTGTCAACATTATGTCAGATATCTACATAATAATTATGGACACAACATTTATGTCGTATTTGATGGTTACAAGAAGAGCTGCACAAAATCAATGGAACGAACGCGTCGCTGTAAAAAAAACGCATGTAATGACATAATATTTGATAAAACCATGCCACTAAAAGTAGCGCAGGAAAAATTTTTATCGAATGCCAAAAATAAGAGTAGGCTTATAGATATGCTACGAGAAACACTCACAGAAAATAAAATATTTTCTTGCCAAGCAGAAGCTGATGCCGACAGACTAATAATTGAAACTGCTGTTAATCTGCAATCTGAAAACATTGCTGTAGTGTCCGAGGATGTAGATGTTTTAGTTTTATTGACTGCGCTCTCACCACCAGACCGAGAAATTTATTTTAGAAAACCATCCAAAGGCAAAATACTGCAAAGAGCGTACTCTTCTAAGAGTTTAGAAAAAATATTACCAAAGTGTAAAGAGCATATTCTGTTCTTACATGCATTCACTGGATGTGACACGACGTCAGCTTTTTTTAAACGTGGCAAAAACGTGTTTGCAAAAAATTTCGAAAAACGAACGGACTTGCAAAATGCTGCGACAGTTTTTAAAAATGAATGCAAAGACATCAATGAAATTTTTAAAGCTGGTGTTACATGCACTCTTGCTTTATATAATGCCCCCCAAAAAATAAAAGATCTTAATGCATTGAGATATAACTCTTTTTTGAAAGCAACTGCCAAAAATACCTGCGTTAAACTGCCGTCTTTACCACCTACTGCAGATGCCGCTTTTGAACACTTCAAAAGAGTATATTTACAAGTTCAAACATGGTTCGGAAAAGAAATATCACCAGAAGAATGGGGTTGGAAAGATGAACGCGGAATATTGATACCGCTAACAATGACGCAGCGACCAGCTCCAGAATCTTTACTAAAAATTATTTTTTGCGCATGCAAAACAGGATGTGGAGCATCTTGTGGGTGCAGGAAAAGTGGATTAAACTGCACTGCAGCTTGCTCAGAATGCAATGGT